>CAJHZI010000831.1:122500-427500 GCA_905160935.1 Enchytraeus crypticus | reverse complement strand
GCTGCAAAGATAAATTTATAGATTTCATTTGTTGAATTATCGATTTATCGACAACAAAAATCGATCGTTCAGTAAGGATAAATCTGAGCTAAGTTTAACGTCCATTTTCTTATCATAAGGGGCGTCATCATCATCCTCATCCTCATCCTCGGTCATCATCACTGTCAGCGACGTTAAGGGTGGGATTTGAACTGATATTTCCGGCTTTTTAGTCAAGCGTGCTATCCATTCGTTCATCAAACTTGTCATTGTTGTACCGATACTAGATATTTGGACTGGTTTTCTGGATTTCACTTTCTGCTTCAGTTCTGGTTGGACCATTTTGCTTTTCTGTTCGTCGGCTTGGATTTGATTCAATAGTTCTCCGTGTTGTCATTGACGACAGTAGCACTCTATTTGTTGTTGTTGTTGTTGTTGTTGTTGTTGCTTATCATATTGTGTTGTTTGTCGTATCTCAATCTCACCACTTGAGACAAGTGGATGAATGGAATGCCGGATCTGTTATCAGAACAGTAGCTGCGTTGTGGCACTTCTCATTCACGAGAAGTGAGCCTTGGATCTATTTTCACTAATTCTTTACGAACTAAAGTAAATATTGTTGCAGCATCTTAATCCGTTCTTGAAATCTTTCTTGCATTACTTATTTATTGAATTAATTATGAATTCCTGAAGAGCTTCTAATGCTGGGGCGTTAATTAAGGTGTATTTATTCAGAATCGGACCAACCGGTTTACTCGCGACCATTGATTAAGATCGTAAATCAATATTTTATCTGATTTAGAGCTAGAAAATTTTCCTAGCATTTAGAAAATAGGGTCATTCAGCATTAACGCAATGTCATATTGGGGCTACATGCCCCCAAGAATGTCATATAAAATTGTATTTAACGATCTTATAAGTGCACAAGTTGTGTAAAATGTATGTCTCCCCCAATGTTCCTCCCAGGATTAAAGTGCCCCCCCAAGATTAAATTCTGGCTATGCCTCTGTATCTAAGCTAATAATAGTAAATTTTCGAATGTTGAATATAGGCCAGAAAATTTTAATCGTGTTTCTAAATGGCAGTTTAATTAGAAGTGTAAACTTCCCTGATTCAGACAGATTTTCTTTATAACTTTACAATTCTGCACATAGCTCTTGTAGGCTATCGGTAGCCTTTTCTCTACCAGGTTGAGGCTGTATATATAAACCCGCAGAGGTGAAATGACATTCAATTCCACAGTATCTGGTGTAGCAGCCGCTTCCATATGAAATCACCGTTTTGTATGGAGCATTGTTGTCCGGTGTACTCTATTGAACGTTAGTATCAGCGTTAGCTACAGCCTGGTTTTATTTATTTTTATTCTATTATTAGTATTTTAATAAATGTTATCTTTTTTAACTTAAAAAAATTGTATTTATTTTAATATTAGCCTATTTCATTTCTTTCATTAATTTCATTGGTATGAAATTATTTGGTTCACTTTATTTTAATCTAATTTAATTTGTTATATAAGTTAATGTTTTAAATGCAATTTTTTATTTTACTTATTTATTAATTTTCGAGTTGCGGTCTTTCAGATGTAAAACATCAGAAATTCTCGAAGCAATTGGTTGCTAATTATTTGCACTGGCAACAGTCACTTATGCAACGGTTTAATTGGGCATTACTGGTTTAAAATAAGCAATTAGGCTACTTTATAGTATTGATTGCCTCAATAGCGCAGTGATTATATATAATAATAATAATAATAATAATAATAAAGGTTTAACGTCCGTTTCCTCATCCAAGGATGATGTCAGGGACGTCCCGTAATGCGTAAAGTCAGGAAGTTTGAAGTAACAGATCCTGAGGTGATTTGAATTCTCGTGGATTCGATTCCCAGCCGCGCTGTTGTGAGATCAAAAATCTCAGTCATTCAAGATCAATCTCAGATCAATAATCAAAATCTCGGACATTCGCTGGCCTGGTTATACGGAAAATGGACTAAATAACTTAAAGGTTACAACACATGATATTAAAAAGTAATAGATATCAACATAGTTGATCATTTCACTATAATGCGTGTTGGTTTCTCAAGCTGCGAGAGATATTTAGATTGGTGATTTTTAAAGGACATCATTCAGGATTTAACGTCCGGTTCCTCGCCTTGAGGCAATGCCAGGGATGTCTCTAGCAGACTCTGCACCAACAGGCGCCAAAGCACCACACGATGAAGACTGAGTATGCAGAGACCACAAGAGAAAGCGATTAAAATAGTGCAAGTCCATGATCCGAGACAAGTGGGTTTGAAAACAGACCTATTGTAGAAATGGGTTTTTCGCTTGCCTAAAGATGTGTAAATATATTTGCAACATCGAAGATCTTGTGGCAGAAGGTTCCACATTGTCGAAGCTCTCGGATACAGCGATACGCAATAACGTTAAAACATTGCAAAGGGTTGGAGCCATTTGCGATGTCGGATGAAAGATATGATGAAAGATATTCAACCGCTTATCAGTATGTGCAGGGTTCAAATCCTGGGATCGCCCGTCACTGATATCGCTTTCGAGTGAGTAAACTGATGTTAACATTAGCTTTTACATTAGCTTTATACGTTCTGACTGCATGCTTGCTAGTAGGGCGCCGAAGTTATTCGGTTACGAATACGGCAGGCTTTATGCTATAGAATAGAGTAATGTTACCAAGGTGCAGAGTTTAAATGCTTGTTAAAGTCGATTAATAAAGAAAGCATTAGCAGATATATGACTTGCGCACGTCTCGAGCTGCTTTCAATTGAGAAACTTTTGCACCCGACACACTTGCACACGCCTTTCATTCTAATCCAGAAACTGTTCTTACGCAACGCTAAGCCTGGCTTTATCCACTGAATGAAGAAATGGAAATAAATGGAAGTAAACGGTGCAGATCGGTTTAATCGTTTAGTATAAACGTGAGAGAATTCTTCATATGTCTATAACGACTATACAACTGTTAACAGTTAGTTACAGTGAGATAGAATAGGTTAAAATCTGGATTTGGCGTCTGTTTCTAATTCGCAGGGGATACTGTGAATTTAGAGATGTTTAATATGAGTTTTCTGCTCGGTAGCATGTCAGTGACAGGGAGAGCACGGGATTTGTACCCTGCACCTACTGATCCGCTGTCGAACAATTACCAACACACCACCGGCTAACCGCGTGATATACAAGATAAATACATGGGTTGAATATTCAAGTATGGATTAGAAATAGTTTCCCTTAAAATATATGTTATATGATATGATAATTTTGATTTAATGTTTAATAATCAGAATAAACATAATAATAGTCATAAATCTATTAATATAATAATAGTCCTAAATTTAATTAATATAATTAATTAAATGGCCTACAAACTGTATATATGTAAATATCTTTAAACTATTTTGAGCAAAAACAAGAACGAGCAAGCGAACTGGAGCAGGTAGATCTAAATACCATAGATATTTTTGGACGTCAGGATGGCGTCCCTGACATCATCATTGGATGAGTAAAGGACGTTAAACCTCTATTATTATTATTATAATTTTTTATATTTTATCATAGTAATAATAATAATAAGCGAGAGACATCTTTTCTTTGGCAAAGGCTTTCCGTGACTTTGCAAAGATTTAATGCAGTCTGCTTCAACAATTCTTTTAAGCCGATTGATGACCTCGAGTAGCCGGGCGGCGATTCAGCACGTATTGCTCGAATCGTTTTTATCAAATCCCAGGTTCTTTACACCGGGGTAAAAATAAAAAAAATAAAAAATAATAATAATAATAATTATTATTATTATTATTATTATCATACGAAGCAATAGCTACGTGATATAAAGAATCTTGCAAGATGTAGGATATATTATAATCATAGGCTATTGACAATCTCTCGTTTACTCCGGCTATATATTCAATTCCTGTAGAGAAGCTAGTTGAGTTCCGTAAAATCCAAAAGGTTCGTTTACTGTAGCAATCTAGTACAGGTTTCGGAGAATCGTAGTAAACGTCAATAACAGGAGGTCCTCCATATCCCGGTGTAAAGAACCTGGGGTTTGATAAAAACGATTCAAGCAATACGTGTTGAATCGCCGCCCGGCTACTCGAGGCTTAAAAGAATTGTTGAAGCAGACTGCATTAAATCTTTTGCAAAGTCATGAAAAGCCTTTGCCAAAGAAAAGATGTCTCTCGCTAATCGCCGGTTTGCTCTGCAATAAGTCTGCCTATGCCATTAATAAAGTCAGCTCCTTCGGGATTCATCGGGCCCATGGTTTCAATGGCCACTGGAACAACTTCATATCCTAAGGACAGATCACGGTATTTATCCAACTTCCTAGAGGCGGCATGAACAGCAGCTCCACCGGCTGTGACTGAAGTCGTATTCAGGTAGGAGTTTGCCATAGTGTCAATGACCGTGACGTCCCATACGGCACATTTACCGTTGCACCAGGGCACTAAAGTCATGCCGTCCGGACGCTTGCCGTCTGATCTGGACAACCCACTTGGTTCCTTAGAGGAAGGGATGCCTGCTCTTGAAAGTGCTCGCCATATTAAGTCATTTAAATTGTGATGGCGAGACATTCTACCTGAGCTTCGTTTGCAGGAGAGGCCGTGGAGACATAAAGCGTCGACTTCATGACCGCAGGGGCACATGTGAGGCTCGCACGTTTTCGCCCCTAAACGGAAACTAACGGCTACTCGAATTGCCTTATTGTCTAAAAGGAGCCCACAAGAAGCAACAGGGAGAGCGTGAAGCCAGTCGCTGCTTTTATTATTATTATTATTATTATTACTATTATTATTATCGTTATTATTATTAGTATTAAAATTCGTCTTTATATGTTTTTTAGGGCTGAGGTTTGTTTTAGGGTTAAGGTTAGGATTAGGGTTAGTTTTTTTGTGGTTATTCTCATCGATTGGGGCCTAGGCTCTGATAACAATTCGTTTTGAATTAACTCCTGAGGTAATCTGTTTAGTCGTAACGTAAGACAGGCCTACTAATCATATTTTCTTAAGTTATTTTCATACATTATGTTGCAGTGTCGTGTGTATATAATATATATTATACACTGTAATTATAACAGTAATTATTTACGGCCCTCTTAAGGGGCTGTAAAACAGTTATCTTCTGCTACAAGGCCATTTATTTGGCTTAACTCAGGCGATTTGGAGCACAACAGAGTTGATCTTCTGATGTGACAGTGTGTAATAGTAGCTTATTAGTAAAGAAATTATTTAAATGAGAAAATTTGTCCAATTTAATTATGATAAATGTAATATTTATTCCCTACCGACAAATTATTAGTTTGCGTTTGTACAATTCTGTTAACGCACTATGGTTTGATTAAGTGTTTTTTTTACTTTGGGGCTTTATAGCAAATAATTATTTAAGGGATTTCAACGACCTATAAAATGCAAGTAAATATTTATTTGTTTCAGTTTAGCTTTTAGTTTCTGCATGTATATAAAGGGAAGAACAGAGAATAGAATTATGTGGACTAGTTATCAGAATTAATTAGATGTAATACAATATCATCTATTTCATTTACACTATCAATTTGCTGTAATCTAAACGGCATTATTTTAGCAATATTACTGACAGTTAAATAATAATTGGGAATAATACACGTATAAAATAATTGTTATAAATTAATTGTGAATGATTAATCGTTTCTGTTGTTTCAGTCTGATAATAATAATTGCGAATAATAAGTAAATAAAATAACTGCCATAAATTAATTGTGAATAATTAATTGTTTTTCTTGTTTTAGTCTCTCACAATGAAGCAGAAAGGATTTAGATTTCTACTTAATCTCTTCTTTCTCATTTTTCTCCTGGTTCTCTCAATATCTCTACCAGTTATCTGCTCGGCCGAGATCTCAGAACCCCAAGAAATCCGCCAGAATGCACGGGGTACCTCCGATACAATCGCGGACGACGAAAATAACCTCAAGTCCAGTCTGCCCAACGCAGATAGCGATGACGTACGACTTTCAGACGCCAGTAACCAAGACAACGTCGCAGATAGCGATGACGTCACGGGTGACCGAGTATTTCTGAAGGAGATCTTCTCTAAGTACGGCAACAAGGGCGTGATGACGTTCGAGGGGTTCGAGCACCTACTCGTCAACCTCGGCCTGGGTAACGTCTGGATAAACGACCACGACGTTCACGACCACCAGACCGATGAGGGCTTCAACGAGTTCCATGGTGACCACGCCCACAATCACACCAAGCCCGCCCCCGGCCCGCCAGTGGGCGGAGTCGAGGGCTCAAAAAGCGTCCAGGGGAAATCGGGAGGTGAGAAGGCGCGGCAAGAAAAGACAGGGAAATCAGAGGCGGCTTCTCAGCGAGATGTTACGTCAAGTGGTACGCTGGATGAAGAGGGAGATGGTGGAAGGAGAAGGAGGGATGCTGGGGCGATTGTCAGATCATCTGGGAGGGAGGGGTTGGAAAGAGAGGCTCTGAATGTTGAGAGAGTTCATACCAGGAGAACCAGACATGCTCTGCCAAGCGAAGCGAGAAAGGTAAAAAAGTGTTTAGTAATTTATCGTTTTAAAGCTTATTTTTATTCTATATATAATTCCATTGTTAATATTTAGCTTTAATATCTACAATTATTGTTAGTTCTTGTGAATTTCACAGTTGTTCATTATCTGAAAAGATCCAATGCCACTAGTTTTTAGTTTTAAAATAAAATATTATTTTATTTTAAAGGTCCATACCAACGTCAGAAAGGGCATTCGGTTGGTCTAGGCTCCAGAAATTGCTACAAAAATTTACACGAACGGAAAAGTCTCACATAGGGGATTGGCTGGTGGTGTGGTGTAGGACAGAGAGGATTTGAGACAGTCTATTTGTATCCCGACCCTGGTTAAACTGGGATTTAAGGGAAGATGATGATGATGATGATGATGATGATGATTTCAGATTTAACTATTACAGTCATGTTAAATTTCTTGTTTTTCTTCTTTGTGCCAGTGCCTGTCACCGCAGGAGATCCTAAGCGCCGCCCACATTAAGCTCCACCGCGGCATCAGCCAATCAGAGTTCAGTAGCTTCCTCTGCCCGGCCATTGTCTATCAGCTCGACGCGCACGTCTGTCACCGGCACGAGCCCTGCGAACAGCTTGTCAATCACAATTCACGCGCCGCCCACTGCAGCATCTATCATAACTGCGGTGGCGGCTCGGCGGCGGCGCACGAGGGGAATAGGACCCTGGTGAGCGGGTCAGCTCTGGACCGTCTGCTGGCGCTACCCGGGAAAGGTAATTAGTCGAAAAAGGTAATTTGTTGCATGTCTCAATAGCGCAGTGGTTAGAGGCCTCAGGGAACGTCATGAAGTTTTAAATGACAGATCCTGAGGTGAATTGAACTCTCGTGGATTCGATTCCCGGCCGCGCTGATCTGAGAGCAAAATCTCGGGACATTCACTGGAATGGTTATAAGGAAACTGAACTAAATTTCCTAACGGTTTGAACATGTGGTATTGAAAGTGATAGATACATGTATCAACAAAGTTGATCAATTCACTGTAGTGTGTGCTAATTTGACAACTTATTATACACCGTGATGGCACGTTTAGTTGCAGACTAGCAGGAAGCTAGCCAGGAAGCTGAGAGAAATTGGGTGAATATGGTTTTTGCATACAGAATAGGGAATTGCGTATACCATACGTACATCTTTCAAAGACCACGTACAAAATGAAGATGTTTTACAAAGAATGTCAACTTGTCGTGACCTTTTGAACCGAATACGACGACAACAGATGAAATTTTTAGGACATATTATGCGGAACAAAATAGTTTAAAATACCGTAGTGACAGGAATAATAGAAGGAAAAAGATGCAAGGGTCGACAACGGATGACGTTTATTAAGAGTCTTAGCAAATGGATGCAGTTAACTGAAACAGAGATGATCAGAGCAACAATGAACAGAGACATATGGAGGAATATGACCATGACCGCCCAGGCTTGGAACAGGCACGGCACTTAGAGAAGGAGAAGATAGGGAATTGCACTATATTTTTTGCATACAGTATGTGACATTGCACTATATATTTTGCATACAGTATTTGACGTTGCACTATGCTTTTTGCATACAGTATGGGGCATGGCGCTCGTGGCAGTGACGGTGATAAGTCTCTGTGGCCTGTGCAGTGTTGCCATCATTCCTATTATGGATCGACTCTTCTACAATCAGCTCCTGCAGTTTTTAATCGCTCTGGCAGTGGGAACACTGACTGGTGACGCCTTGCTACACCTACTTCCTCACGTTAGTCGTCTCTCTGTCTCTTTTTCTCTTTCTCTGTCCTTCTCTCTCTCTCTCTCTCTCTCTCTCTCTCTCTCTTTCTAAGGCTCTCTCTCTCTTTCTCTTTATCCTTCTCTTTGTCTTTTTCTGTGTCTCTCTCTCTCTCTTTCTCTCTGTCATTATCCCTTCCACAGTCACTCTCCCCCTCTCTATATGTCTATCTTTCTCTCTGTCTCTCTGTCTCTATAGGCATATATATATATATACATATATATATATATATATATATATATATATATATATATAATATATTATATCTATATATATATATATATAAATATATATATATATATATATATATATATAAATATATATATATATATATATATATATATATATATTTATATTTAAGCTGTATATATTCACATTATTCTCAGGCCATGCAGCCGCACTCAGATTCAGCCACCCACGACGAGGCGACACACGAAGATGACGAGGAAAGGCTGATCTGGATTGGACTGACTGTGCTGGGAGGCGTGTTTGGTTTCTTCCTCATGGAAAGGGTCATTTCCTTATATGGAAACTGGAAGAAGAAGAGATCGGTTAGAGCTCCATTTTTTATTTATTACTAGCGTGATGGAGTGCTTTCAGTTTTTCATTTCAGGAAATCATGGCTAACGATCAAGACAAACAGTGATGATGATGTCTTGGTTTAGAGATTTGACTATAGATCTATCTATTCTTAACTTGATTGATTTTTCTGGTACATTGATTCAATTGATAACCTACTCGTTGATTTTGTAGAAAACTTATAATACACGGTGATAGCACGTTTTCTTGCAGGCTCGCAGGAAGCTAGCGAGGAAGCTGAGAGAATTGGGCGAACCCTTACATTCCAGAAGGTCTTCAAGAGAAAGCGCTTATAGTGGTATTATTTTTGCCATAATACTAAGAATAATATAATGACTATAATGAAAATAATAACAGTAATAATAGTAATGTTATTATTTAAATGTTTTCTTTTATTAAGAAAATATATTTTTCTTATTTTTTTTAAATGTTGTTTAATTTTGTTGTTATTACAAGCAAAAATGTCAGCAATGTCAGTTTCTTAGGTAGTTTCCCATTGCTTTCCATATTTTTTACAGAGATATGTTGGTATTGCGGGAAGCATTGACATATTGTATTTAAAGGAAAGCGCCAGCTTATAAGCTATAGTTTGGGTAAAGATAACTTCTGAAGTAGTTTCCCATTGCCTTTAACAGTTTTTTTAGAGAGATATTTTCAGGAAGTAGTGACATATTGTATTTAAAGGAAAGCGCCAGCCTATAAGCTATAGTTTGGGTAAAGATAACTTCTGAAGTAGATTCCCATTGCCTTCCGCAGTTTTTTTAGAGAGATATGTTGGTAGTACAGGAAGCATTGACATATTGTATTTAAAGGAAAGCACCAGCATCAGGTTGACGACGAGGAGATGAAGTTAGAAACCTCTCCCAGACACCTGGAAGAGACTGCCACAGAACTGACGATGATGCAGGTCGACTTTCCTTCTCGATCACTCACCACTTCCCACGATGAATACCATCTAGAAGGTCACGGTCATTCCAAAGGTCACGGTCACTCTGATATAGGTCACGACCGTAATGGTCACGGTCAAAATGGTCACAGTCACAAAGGTCACAAAGGTCACGGTCATAGTCACGGCGGAGGAAAGGTTCCTGGTTCAGTTGGTGCGGCAGCCTGGATGGTCATCATGGGCGACGGGCTGCACAACTTTACGGATGGTCTTGCAATAGGTGAGCCATCAATCAGTTAATCAGCGATAAATCAGTTAATCTGCGATAAATAGGTTAATCAGCGATAAATCAGTTAATCTGCGATAAATGGGTTAATCAGCGATTAATCAGTTAATCAGCTATTAATCAGTTAATTAGCGATTAATCAGTTAATTAGCAATTAATCAGTTAATCAGCAATTAATCAGTTAATTAGCGATTAATCAGTTAATTAGCAATGAATAAGTTAATCAGCGATTAATCAGTTAATTAGCGATTAATCAGTTAATTAGCAATTAATCAGTTAATCAGCAATTAATCAGTTAATTAGCGATTAATCAGTTAATTAGCGATTAATCAGTTAATTAGCGATTAATCAGTTAATCAGCGATTAATCAGTTAATTAGCAATGAATAAGTTAATCAGCGATTAATCAGTTAATTAGCGATTAATCAGTTAATTAGCAATTAATCAGTTAATCAGCAATTAATCAGTTAATTAGCGATTAATCAGTTAATTAGCAGATTAATCGATCAGTAAAGCAGTTATTCAATAGGTCAGTTCAATTAGTTAATCATCGATTTATCAATGATTTGATCGATTAATCAATCAGTGAATCAATGATTACTCCTGGTTAGATGATGTGTTGAACAAATTTAGTTTATTTGCCGTTAATAATTAATTATAATTGATACATTTAAATATCATATTAATAGAATAGATAGATTTTTTGCTTATTTTTATTTTTATTTGACTTATTTTTATCTGGCATATATTCTTCATCACAACTATATCGGGATTTGAACCACTGGATATTTCTTCCCAGTCAAGTGTATTACCAAACTGACAAGTAAACTAAATTCTAATTAAATTAAATTATAGTTAAATTAAATTAAAACTAAAATAATTTATAATTAAGTTCAATTCTAATTATATTAAGATTCGAGCTTGCGAATCGTTACAGATTATATATTTATATACATTATTATGTCAGATTATATATACAGGTAATATATTTTAGTCTTGGACATTGTATTGATCTATTGATTAATTGATTGATTGATTGATTACAGGAGCATCGTTTGCGAGCAGTATTTCAGTTGGACTGAGCACCAGCGTGGCCGTGTTCTGTCATGAGCTTCCACATGAATTAGGTAGGTAATTATTATTAGTAATAATTAATAATAATAATAATTTAGATATGTTAATAATTATTGGTAATGATTAATAATAATAATTTAGACATGTTAATAATTATTGGTAATGATTAATAATAATAATTAGATATGTTAATAATTATTGGTAATAATTAATGATAATAATTAGATATATTAATAATTAATAACAATAATTGGATATATTAAATAGTACGATCACAGCAGGCTTTGATGTAATGCAGTCCTCAGAGTGCTCAATTTAATATTGATTGATTGATCGATTTCTTGTGATATTTGGATTGGAGTAATTGATACAACAGAAGACCTTGCATGCTGCTTAGTGTGTGAATGAGTTTGATTGAAATTGATTGATCGATTGATTGATTGATTGATGTGACATCAGACTTTGCAGTGCTGTTGAAGGCCGGTATGTCAGTCAAGCAAGCCTTGGTGTATAACATCGTATCCTCAGTCCTGTGCCTGATATTGATTGATTGATTGACTGATCGATTTATTAATTGATTGATTGATTGATTGACTGATTGATTGATTTATTTATTGATTAATTGATTGATTGATGTGACAGGAGACTTTGCAGTGCTGTTGAAGGCCGGTATGTCAGTCAAGCAGGCCCTGGTGTATAACATCGTATCCTCAGTCCTATGCCTGGCTGGAATGGCTCTGGGACTGCTTCTGGGTAACATGGACTCAGCTACTGTCTGGATCTTCACCGTCACGGCCGGGATCTTCATCTATATCGCTCTCGTCGACATGGTTCGTCGTCTAATGACGGGTTTAAGGCATAGATTTGTGCTGAAGATAGTTTTTTTGTGCAACGGCTGGAGCTTTGCAACGGCTTTTCGCCACCGGCTGGAGCCAGTGGCGAAGTCGGTAAGATACTCGACCGCGGATCAGTATATGTGGGGTTCAAATCCTGTGCTCGTCCGTCACTGACATCGCTCTTTCGAGTGAGGAAACTGACGTTAACATTAGCTTTGAAGAATTGAAGACGTCTGTAAACCGACTTCGTCCGATTCAAGATGCATTAGTTTATTCTAAATTAATTAAATAATTAACTTTGTGGAGTCAGAGCTCGCTCAATTAAATGATTTCAGGAGCGCTCTGGTTTAACCTCGTCCAAGGTTTATTATTAAATTTAATTCCATTTTATTCTGTTATGTATTCTCTTTTGTGTTATAGTATTATTTTTGTAAGTATGCCGAGATTAGGATTGTTATATGATTTGAGGATTTACAAGACCAACTCATATGTGGACGTGAAATTGAAAGCGGAAGACAGAGAAGAGTGTAGGCATTATATACCATGGACCTGCCAGTAGACAGTGCACTAAGAGAGAGAGAGAGAGAGAGAGAGTATTGTTTTAATTTTGTTTAGATAATTTATGAAATTGAAATTAATGAAATTTCTGCAGAAATTTCATATTGGTATAGTATTCTACAGGCAGACGGCTTTGTTGTTGTCGCTCATATCTTAGATGGGTTATTTTGATTGATTTAATGATAGATTTCTGTTCAATTGATCAATCGATTGATTTTAAAATTTAATAACCAGGCTGAATGATTGATAGACTGATTGGCTGATTGATTGTTAGATTAATCGATTGATTATAATTGATTGGCTGATCGATTGATTGACTGACTAAAAGATTGATTGATCTGTTAGATAGATCGATTGATTAATTGAATGGCCGATTAATTGATTGACTGATCAATTGACTGACTGACTGATAGATTTATTTGTTAGATAGAACGATTGATTGCAATTGATTGACTGCTCGATTGATTGACTGACAGATTGATTTGTTAGATCGATTGACTGACTGTTTGATTGATTGTACAGTTGCCTGAAATGACAGGTGCAGTGAGTGAGGACGACACTAGAGGAGCCATGGTAACACTGTTGTTGCACTCAGTGGGTATCGCTGTCGGTGTTACCATCATGATGCTGATAGCGCTGTATGAGGACAACATTATGATGCTCGCCGGATGAAACTCTGTCGTAACTACCCAGTAATTTGCTCAATAGGAACCTGATAGTGCCTTCGGCATCGAAAACGATTGGGTACTTTGATTGTTTGTGTTTCTGATGGGGGAGGCCGAGATATTAATTGTTAAACGTACGATTGTAGATCACTCAGTTTTTGAGATAATTCCAATTAGAAATAGAAATGTGATTGTAAATGTGATTGATAGTTTAACTTGTAATTAATGCAATCAGGTGGTGACTCGGGAATGTGCTAACGGTCGGGAACTGATTGAGTGACTGTTTGTTTGATTGATTGTTTGACTGATTAATTGAATGACTGACTGATTAATTGGTGGACTGATTAATTGAATGATTGATTCACTGATTGATATAATTGATTATTTGATTGATTGATTTGATGAATTGACGAAATGATGGAGGATATTAATTCCATTATACAATGTACATTAAACCGCTAATCTTCCATTTCTTTGCCTGCAGATAGTATTAGTGACTGTCTTATGTCGACTACGTGTAGTTTAGGACTTAACGATCCCGATTGCTCTAGATGTTATCATTGACGAAGGTAGCATTTTAATTGTATTGCAATATTGCAGTGGAGATTGACTATTTTTCAAATTGTGTATTTTATGTATTGAATTCTATTTAGTCAAATGTATTTCATCCACTACAGCGTGCCTACTGTATATAGAGTATATCGATAACCGCGCTCGTTAGATAAATAATGTGCTCTTTGATTGATCATGATTATGCTCTTTGATTGATCATGATTATGCTCTTTGATTGATCATGATTATGCTCTTTGATTAATCATGATTATGCTCTTTGATTGATCATGATTATGCTCTTTGATTGATCATGATTATGCTCTTTGATTGATCATGATTATGCTCTTTGATTAATCATGATCTCTTTGATTGATTATGATTATGCTCTTTGATTAATCATGATTATGCTCTTTGATTAATCATGATTATGCTCTTTGATTGATCATGATTATGCTCTTTGATTGATCATGATTATGCTCTTTGATTAATCATGATTATGCTCTTTGATTGATCATGATTATGCTCTTTGATTGATCATGATTATGCTCTTTGATTAATCATGATTATGCTCTTTGATTGATCATGATTATGCTCTTTGATTGATCATGATTATGCTCTTTGATTAATCATGATTATGCTCTTTGATTAATCATGATTATGCTCTTTGATTGATCATGATTATGCTCTTTGATTGATCATGATTATGCTCTTTGATTAATCATGATTATGCTCTTTGATTGATCATGATTATGCTCTTTGATTGATCATGATTATGCTCTTTGATTAATCATGATTATGCTCTTTGATTAATCATGATTATGCTCTTTGATTAATCATGATTATGCTCTTTGATTAATCATGATAATGATATTTGATTAATTATGATTAAGCTCTTTGAATTATGATGATTATGCTCTTTGATTAATCATGATTATGCTCTTTGATTAATCATGATAATGATATTTGATTAATCATGATTAAGCTCTTTGAATTATGATGATTATGCTCTTTGATTAATCATGATTATGCTCTTTGATTAATCATGATTATGCTCTTTGATTAATCATGATTATGCTCTTTGATTAATCATGATAATGATATTTGATTAATCATGATTAAGCTCTTTGAATTATGATGATTATGCTCTTTGATTAATCATGATTATGCTCTTTGATTAATCATGATTATGCTCTTTGATTAATCATGATTATGCTCTTTGATTAATCATGATAATGATATTTGATTAATTATGATTAAGCTCTTTGAATTATGATGATTATGCTCTTTGATTGATCATGAATGTGATCTTTGATTGATCATGAATGTGATCTTTGATTGATCATGAATATGCTCTCAGGATATTTAGTGCTGGATATTATTGTGGACGATGATACGATGATTTCGCGCAGGTAATATCGTTACATTCCCACGTTTTCATCACTTATAGCTACGTTATTCTGTGAATAAATTATACACAAAAATACAGAGAGTTGTATTCAAATAGGCGAGTTTAGTTTATATGTCACGTGATCGTTACGTGATGATGTTGACGATCACGTGACATGCGGTAAAATGATGAACAAATATTGTATCTCTCTCTCTCTCTCTCTCTCTCTCTCTCCCTCTCACTAGTGTTCTGCCAAGTGGCAAGTCCAGGTACTAAGAGTTCTACTTGCACATTCCATAAGGAGCACTCCATAGATCAACAAGTCAATCCCACCAAAAGAGTCTATACATTATATATGCCTTATCTTAAATAGCTTATAGCTTAGAAAAAATAGCGTTTGAAGTTGTTTCCCTTTGCCGTTCTTAACAGGTAGGGTCCATATTCTCCAGTTAATCGGACACAACACGGAAAGTGTGATATACGCTAACGTAAGCCATATTACGTGTACACACACAAGTGTACATATACTAAGTGTACAGATATTACATGTACACATACTATAGTGTACAACTAGTTCATCGTCCATGACAAAATCGAACACTGTGGAACCAAATTAAAACCGATGAGCAGAGTGAGGGGTCCATAAACGGTGCGAGCCAAAATTCGGGCAATCAGTCCAAGGAAGGGTACTTACATGGGCACTCATTCACACCACACAATATATACACTGTACTTTATTAAGTTTATTCGCGAAAGATTCAACGTTCATTTCACAGTTCAACAGGGACGATTTGACAACAACAACTAAAAACATCACATCGTTATCTTCTAGTTAATTCAAGACTGAAGCTTCGCAAAGTATTATCAATATAAAAAACTTACATTTTATATTAATAACAAATATTAATATTAAAACTAATACAAACATACATACATACATACATACATACATATATATATATATATATATATATATATATATATATATATATATATATATATATATATATATATATATATATATATATATATATACATGTATATATATATATATATATATATATATATACATGTATATATATTATAATTATTGATATTAATATCAATATTTGCTAAATTTAATATCATATAAATAATATCAGTATCAACGATTTAGAGCCAGTTTCTTTTGCGAAGGACGACGCGACGATCATCTAAAAGACAATCAAGTGATACAAAATTAATTTTTACTACACGCTTCTAAAACAATAATTCAAATTAGGCGATAGGAAAAATATATAAAAATTGTAGATTTTTTAATATATAAATAATTTTTTACGGTACAGATTCGACACATGTCCCATAGGCCTACAACTGGGAGTTTATTGAGAACTCAACAACTTTTCAGGGCTGTATTTGCTTTGTGGGGGGGGGGTAAACTCCCTTGGCAGATGTGCCACCCCTAACTAAAGTTTTAACCCCCAGTTTTCCCTTGTGAAAAAGTCCTGATGATCCCCTTGGCAAGCCTTCAACCCCCAATGCCCCCCTTGGAATAGTGTATACATAGGGGCCCACAGAAGGTCCATTGTACGTTATGCTCAACTTAGCTTCATCAAGAGTATCCTCGTCCATTTTATATGTAAAAGCGTAAACAGAATCTCCTAATATCATTTTCTTGGTCTTCCTCTAATTCCATTCTCTTCCATTTGTCTTTTTATTATCTCTTCTGGCGAACCAACTTACCGTAGAACACGTCCTATTCGACTTCATTTTGCAAATAAATAATAATTTTCACTCTGACAACTTCACCCTGATAATTTTCACTCTGACAACTTCACCCTGATAATTTTCACCCTGACAACTTCAACCCTGATAATTTTCACCCTGACAACTTCACCCTGATAATTTTCACCCTGACAAAACTTCACCCTGATAATTTTCTACCTTACAACTTCACCATGACAACTTCACTCTGACAAAACTTCACCCTGATAATTTTCTCCCTTAAAACTTCACCCTGAAAATATCTCCCTGACAACGTAACCCTTAAATTTTTTCCCTGATAACTTCATCCTCATAAATTTTTCGTTTCTAACTTCAACTTGTAAATATCTTCCTGACAATTTCAGCCTGATAAATTTCTTCCTGACAATAAAGAAATAAGTAAATAAGTTAATTAGAATGTTGAATTAAAGTAGGCCTATAGCTGTCCATCACAGTTGAAGTAAAAAAGTTTAGTTTTAGCGTCTCTTTCATTATCTCGAGAGATATTGTAGAACCATTACCACAACTGCTAGGCAACAATAATTTCATATAATAAAAATCACAATTACACTGTCTAGTTTGTTTAATCAAAGTTCGTATTTCATTCAATATGCAGGAAAATGAAAATAAAATCAAATGGTTTAGGCATAGACTTGAACACCGGTATTGTAGCTTATACAACCAACTCTAAATCGACTCGACTATATGCCATGTACATAATTACTGCGATGATTTTAGTATAGGCAGATATATGACAGGATAATGGAAAACGTTTATAAGCAGTTGATATTCAAGTTTTTAAATTTTAAATAATAGCGTTCATATATCCGTTTACAGTTAATAATTTGTAAGGTAAATCCAACACATTTCTATGATTTAATACAGCAAAATAATTGTATTCAAGTTATAAATTGAAAATTAATTCGCCTAAAACAAGCAAGTAATCACATTTTAACCCTTTTTCCAACTTTCTTTACCAATTTCTTGTCAATAAATTATAGATTTATTGTTCAACAAGTCAACTATAATCAGTAAGGCAATATTTAAATTATTATTCCATCTGTTTGACAATATATTATACTCAAATGAGTGTGTATTTATTAGTAATTTATCTATAGAATATTTAAACGGGCTAACTACCTCCAATATTATTATAAGTTTGCCTATGATTTAACGCCTATATATTGTACTCAACTTCACGTTAGCTCCATTGACGGTAACGCTCTTTAACAAGTAATTCCCTTTGGGTAAACTGAAAGTGAGTCAGAATGAAAATGTGGAGGGGAGGAAGAAGGTCCCCTTGCTCAAGCTGGTTCCTGGCCCTCAAGGTAACATCATTTAATACAATAAATTATTTACACACTATCACATAAAGCTTCATGCATTATTGGGACGGCAATGAATACTACGACGGCACAAATACAATTTAATAAATACATGTTTAATAAATACATTTTTAATACACGTGCAGCAAATTCTGTACAAGGACAAGGTACGACTAAGTGTCATATTGAGACGTAGAAATTGACGTAAGATTCGTAATATCATATTTTATATTTATACACACAGAGTGGACTAGCACGGTTATACTTCATATCGCAGAAATGACATTTGCAATCCACAGCTACAGATTGCTTCGGCACAAATATTTGAATTACATCTCCAATCACAATATCTAACAAAACAAAATCTCTAAGGCTGTTGTTACTCAGATAAGTTTTAAAATATCTAGAGCCTGCGTGGCGTCATGTTAATTTCCTATTGTGGAAACTCAATTAATGATCTGTCAGTGGGTGAATTAACGTGTAGGGTGGGAGATACTTTAGTTTTATAAGTCTTCAACCAGCATTTTTTAATCCAGTATTCAAAAATTACAATAAAGAGGATGATGAGAAAATATATTTGTTGCTATAGCAAATATAAAATGACGATATTATTAGAACAGTAATTCAATTATTCAATTACATTCATTCATTATATCCATTAAACAAATCAATAAATTATTGCAATCATTCTGTTATTTTACCACTTATTTCTAACTTTAAGCATAAAAACAATTTTAATGCAATTGTACAATAGAGATCGATCAATTGAATCAATCAAATATAAAATAATAAATCAATCAATCAATCAATCAATAAATCAATCTCTACCTAACAACACAAAATCTCTGATGTAGTAGACTCAAATGTTGAAAGAGTTAGCTAGCTCTAGTCAAGCTTAATGTCAATTTCCTATATTATCTCCAGCACATCAGCGGCATTGCATTCGAACCCTGTATCTAGCGATTTACAGTAGAACAGTTTACTAACGCACCACACGCTCAGCGAAAGTAATCAAATATCATCAAAAAACATTTCTTAAAGAATAATTTATAAAACACTACTAACTCTACATTATCACAAAACTTTTCACAGCGCTACCATCACAAAAACATTTCACAGCGCTACCATCACAAAACTTTCTACAGCGCTACCAGCACAAAATTTTACGCACCGATACCATCACAAAACTTTACACAGCGCTATCATCACAAAACTTTACACAGCGCTACCATCACAAAACTTTACACAGCGCTACCATCAGAAAACATTACATAGCGCTGCCATCACGAAAATTTTCACAGCGCTACCATCAGAAAACTTTCCACAGCGCCACCATCACAAAACTTTCCACAGCGTTACCAGCACAAACTTTCCACTGCGCTACCATCACAAAACTTTCCACTGCGCTACCATCACAAAACTTTCCACAGCGCTACCATCAAAAAACTTTTACAGGGCTCTACCATTATAAACCGTTAACAAAATCTCGCAGAATCTTCTGATGGGCGGGGGTCATGGTGGAATTGGCGGCCGCCGCCTCGTACAGCCCGTCGCCCATCAGCCGATGGAGGGACTTGACGAGGCGGGACGTGGCGGCGTTGAGATTGCCCGGGCCTGCCGACGTAGCGCGGGAAGATCCCGCTGCCTGACCAATCAGCTGCCAGGTTAACGGCAGAACGTGCAGCGACAGCTGCTTGGGCGGCTTCTGCCCGACACTCATCTCGACCAGTTCTGTAATTAGCCAGATTAGTTTTGAACTTGAGTTAGGAGAGCAGTAGAATGATAAATAATTTAATTAAATTAGAAGTTTATCAGTAGATTAATTTATACTATTTCAGCTCTCAGTACATTGATCAATATGTTAAGCAATTAAATAAAAAAATACAGCAGAATATATTGAATGATCAGTAATTTTTTTATCCATTAACAACATAAAAGCAGGCAAAGATAAAGAAAAAGAAATAAAAATGAAAAAATAATAATATAAATAAACAAAATCCCAAGTGGTGTCCGAGCTCTTGAGAAATAGACCGCCTCAGAAGCCACACTTTTTCCCAAGCGATAGGCTACATTATGGTGTGAGAATGAATTCGTTTTAGTTAAGGGTTTGCTTTTTCTAATCTACGGAGTGCTCCTCATGGAGCGTGAAAGCAGAGTGTGAGTACCTTGTACCAGTAACTGGATAGAACACTAGAAAGAGAGAGTGAGAAATAAACACATGGGCAAACAAAGAAATAGACAAATAGACAGAAAAACAAACATATAGATAAAAGCATAGCCAAATAAACAAATAGACAAAGAAAAGACAGCGTAATCGTCGAACAGATACACAAACAAACAAAGAGACAAACAGATAGACAAACAAACAGATAGAGAAACAATAGACGAATAAATAGACAAACAAACAGACAGAGAACAACGGATCTTACCAGATATTCTGTTGACCATCTCAGCCTTACATCTTGAGTTGCTCGCCTGTACCTGATTGGTAAACGTAGGGTAGAGCATGGAGGGTTCTGTGACATAGATAACAGAGGTCAACGATAAAAACATTGTCACGCTGACCTAATTAAGTTACGTAGATTATCAAAACTATGTTATGCTGACCTTTTAAGTTACGCATATTATTAAATCTACATCATGCAGATCTAATGAAGTTACGTCTATTAAAAGAATGTGTTATATTAACATAAAGAATATAATGAAATTGATTAATAGAGATATGCTGAAGACTATACCTACATCTTACATATAATTTATACATTATTTGGGTGGTCTAAGGTAACAAAACTATAGCATATCATTACTGACCTATTATATTGAGTGATTTTGGTAACCAGGTCACAAAAGCCATGTCACCATTATTTTCTAATATAGTGATCAAGGTTAACTAGACTATGCCATGCTTGCCTATTGAAGTGAAACAGGTTAAAACTATATCACAAAAACCTATAATTGTGTTCAATTTACTCTTAAACCAAAGGATAATACAAATTATGTCTTTTATCTGACTTATTGTGTTAATTTAAGGAAAGAAATTATGTTACAAATAGAAATATGACGCACTGCTTTATATTATTAATTTGTCAAACTGGCCTATAAATATAAATTGAAGTGACCGATAATATAAATATGTCATACTGCCCAATAAAATATATGTCAGACTAACCTATATTATAAATATCATAGTGCCCAATAGAAATATATTGAACCGACCTATATTATAAATAGGTCATACTGCCCTATAAAAATATGTCAGACTAACCCATATTATAAATATCATAGTGCCCAAATATATTGAACCGACTTATATTATAAATAGGTCATACTGCCCTCTAAAAATTATATTACACTAACCTATATAATAAATATGTCATACTGCCCTATAAAAATATGCCACCCTGACCTATATTATAACTATGTCATACTGACCAATAAAAATATATTACACTGACCTATCTAATATCTAGGTCATACTGAGCTTTAAAAATACGTCACACTGACCTGTATTATAAGTATGTCATACTGACCTATATGCTGCACAAGTAGGTCGAGCGAGTTGGCGGCGGCAGCGTGAATGTCCCGATTGGCCGATGCCAGATTGGTGACTAGAACGGGAACGGTGAGGTTAAGGACTGGCGGGAGATGTTTGGAAAGAACAGGAATAATGTCTGACAGTGTCTGCAGAGCGCTCAGGTTGACCTTGCTGTTAGAGTCTCTCAGACACGGCACGAAAGCGTCGAATATCTGAACAGATAAAGAGAAACACATTAAATTCCAATTAAGAGAATTAAAATGAGATAAATATTTAAGAGGAATTAAATACGAGAAATATTGATATATTGCTAGATCGATTGTGTGACTCATTTATTGCTAGATCGATTGTGTGACTGATCTATCGATTAATGATTGTGTGACTGATTAATTAACTGGTTGTGTGACTGATTTTCAGCACATACTTTTCATATCGTTTGGGGTGAATCGATTTATAGTGACATGTGATGAGGGGACGTCCTTGACATCGTCCTTGTATGAGGAAACGGACATTAAACCTTTATTATTATCCGTTGATTGTCTGATAGCCCTACCTGATTGTGTGACTGATTTCAATAGATCGCTTGATTCAATGACTGATTTATCGACTGATTGATTGATTGTATGACTCATCTATTGATGGATCGATTGTATGACTCATCTATTGATGGATTGATTGTATCACTCATCTATTGATGGATCGATTGTATCACTCATCTATTGATGGATTGATTGTATCATTCATCTATTGATGGATTGATTGTATCACTCATCTGTTGATGGATCGATTGTATGACTCATCTATTGATGGATTGTTAGCGTGACTGATCTATCGATTGATTGATTGATTTCGTGACTGCTCTATTGATCAATTGATAGTGCGACTGATTTATCGATTGACTGATTGATTGTGTCACTCATCTATTGATCGACTGATTGATGGTGTGTCTCCTCCATTGATCATCTGATAGCCCTACCTTTGTGATGTAGGCTCCCACGGCTGCGTTGCTCCGGAACGACAGATCCTTGAGCTGATCCACGGATACCTGTCTCTCCCGGAAGTCACTGGCTCTCAGCCCGTCCATCATCCTCGTCATCTCGTCCTGCGTCGAGTCGTCGATCCTCTGGGACCGGCGTCGTCTGGCGTTAGACATGTGACCGGTGCTGACATCTGCCGAATTACTGTTCGGCTTGTTATTTATTACGCCATCTCCCGAACTCGCGCCGTTCACCCGGCCGTATGTAGAACTGTGCGCAGAATTTGAAGTAGATATTATATAGTAGATCGATTGATTGATTAGAATAACTGAGAGATGAAGAGGTTGTTGATTAACTGATTGTTTGATTTTAGATCGATTGATCAACTGATCAATCGATCTAAAATCAATAACAACTTTTAACAAAGAGAAATATTTATGGTTAGGGTTATTACTACGATTAGACTACCTGAGAGCAGAGAGGACTTCTCTAATAGTAGATTGATTGATTGATTGACTGATTGATTGATTGGACTACCTGGGCGCAGAGTTATGGCGCAGGGACCCACTTCTCTACTAATAGATTGATCGATTGATTGATTGATTAATTGATTGATTGATTGATCGACTGATTGATTGGACTACCTGGGCGCAGAGTTATGGCGTAGGGACCTACTCCTTCACTAATAGATTGATTGATTGATTAATTGATTGATCGATTGACTGATCGATTGGACTACTTGGGCGCAGAGTTATGGCGCATGGACTCACTTCTCTACTAATAGACTGCTCGATTGATTGATTAATTGATTGAATGATTGATAGATAGATTGATCGATTGATTGATTGATTTGGATTACCTAGGCGCAGAGTTATGGCGCAGGGACGCACTTCTCTCAGGAAAGGCTGCGCTACGTCTGTTAGAGCCGCTGACATCTGCCGGTGGTTCAGGCAAACCCTGTGCGAGCAATCAATCAATTAAATAATCAAGTAGTACGTCAGTTCATAAATAAATAATTACGTAACTGATAATTTATTAAATAATGAATGAATGTATGAATGAATTTAAGAATGAATTTAAAAATGAATGAATGAATGATTGAGTCAATCAATCAATCAACCAATTAATCAACCAATTAATCAATCAATCAACCAATCAATCAATCAGTTATTCAATGAATCGATCAATATATCCAATCCAGCAAATAGTCAGTTAAACGAATATTTCAATAAATCATTACTATAAATTAGTTTAGTAAATTAAATTAAAACCTTTGTTTTGAGCCTATCCAGTTTATCTTGAATACTTCTCAACGTCTCGGGCGACAGATGACGTGATACGGTTCTATCGAAGTCACTGTGCTGCATTAGTACGTACATTATCCTCTGTCCATTGTATCTTCACAATCAACCAATCAATCAATAAATAAATCAATCAGTCAGTCAATCAATCAATCAACCAACCAATCAATCAATCAATCAACCAATCAATCAATCAAGCAATTTAATCAATCAATCAATCAATCAACCAACCAATCAATCAATCAATCAATAAACAAGTCAGTAAATAAATCTTACTATCTGAACAGTTTATTTAGGACCACTAGGAGATGACTCAGTAGGTACCTGATGTTGACGGATCCATCGTTAAGGAATTGAGCTGAGGACTTGATGAGTTTTTCCAGGACGTCCCTCATTGACCCGTAGACCCTCTCACTGCCTTGACTCTCCACCAGTGATGCCATCAGCCCTGACGCCGCTGTCCTCACAAATCCGTTCTTATGTCTAGCAAGCAATCAATCAACCGACCGATCAATTCATCAATCGATCCAATCACTCAATCCATCCATCAATCCATCATTTATTGATTCATTGATAAATTGATTGATTGATTGATAGATTGATAGGCTAATTGATTGAAAGATAGATCGTATTCAATCAATCGACCAATCAAACAATGAATCAATTGATCAATCAATCAACCAATATATGAATCAAAGAATTGATAAATGAAGGAATTATTTTATTATTTAAAGAAATATTAAGTAACCAATGAATGCTCACAAATGAATGATTTATTATATACACATTACTATGAATAGGCCTACATTATTACAATTAGAATACTATGAATACATTATTTTGCATATATTATTATAAATACATTATAAATACATATTATTAATACATATTATTAATATTACATATTATTATTATTATTATTAGTATTTATTATTATTATTTATTATTATGAATACATTATTATAAAAAAAAACTCTTATAGAAGCATTATTATGATTATATCTTCACAAATACATCGACATAAATACATTATTATGATTAGATCTTCACAAATACATCGACATAAATACATTATTATGATTAGATCTTCACAAATACATCGACATAAATACATTATTATGATTAGATCTACACAAATACATCGACATAAATACATTATTATGATTAGATCTTCACAAATACATCGACATAAATACATTATTCTAAGAAATCCTAAATATTAAAGAAAAACAAGAAAGATATCCTAAATATTACAGAAGAACAAGAAAGAAATCCTGAATAAGAAGAACAAGAAAGAAATCCTAAATATTAAAGAAGAACAAGAAATCTTACCCGGCTCCTGTTGTGATGAGAGAAGTCATGGACCTCTGAGGATTAATACTCGACACCATGGAGTTCAGAGATATACAGGCTTCCTCTTTTATGAAGTTGTTTGTATCGGCTGTCTTCTGCAGCAGCACTGCCGTAGTGTGGTCCAAATCCTATAATACACAGGCACAGTTCCACCTCTATAGGCTCAAATTAATTAACTAATTAATTAATTATAGTTATCTGCAACTGTAGTAAGAGACGATAAAAGCAAAAGACTGAGGAAGGCAATGGGATACTACCTCAGAAGCCACAGTTTTCTGAAGCTATAGTGACCGAGCAGAAATTTGTTTGAACCCTAAACCTGATGATCCGCAGACGAATATCTAGACAAAAGCTAATGTTAACGTCAGTTTCCTCACTCGAAAGCGATGTCAATGACGGGCGAGCCCAGGATTTGAACCCCGCACATACTGATCCGCGATCGAGTATCTTACCGACGTCGCCATTGGCTCCAGCCGATCAGGCTATCGACATATGTCGAATTTATAAAATTATTTTACCCCACTCAGAATTTATAACATTATTTTACCGCACTGACCATTTCCATGTTCTTCTTGAGATGTGTGTACATACAGGCCAAACACTTCATCGCTTTGATGGCAACCACTGATCTCAGGTTTTTAACCTACAATCAATTAATCAATCAATCAAATAATCAATCAATCATTCAATCAACTAATCAACTAGTCAATAACCTTCTAAACAATCAATAAGTCAATCAGTCGATCAATCAAAAAATTAATCAACAACCAATGAATAAATAAATATTTATATACAAGACAAACAATTAATACCAAGAAGTGAAAGAGAAAGTACCTCAGCAATAATAGCGACAGTAATAGCGTGTAGGTGAGGTAGAAGGGTATCAGGATGGTGCATGGACAGCCTCATAACATTGTTCAGCCCTCTCACCTTCAACTCCCTGTACAACAAATACCCGACACTGCTAATCTCAGTTAAAACATGACATAATATAAAACTGAAGCAGAAGTTAACAGTATTGGGTAGCACAATTAGAGGCAATGGTCTGGATAAGAGAGAGAGAGAGAGAGAGAAAGAGAGAGAGAGAGAGAGAGAGAGAGAGAGAGAGAGAGAGAACCATGATCATTTATTTGTAACTGAATCAAAATGTACACAAAGTGCATACAATGTACACAAACAAAACGGCCGTCAGAGAGAGCACAATTGAGCTCTATCTAGCTGACTACCGGAAACACGGAAACATAGTAATATAGCAACATAAGAAGGAAATCTTTTTTAAAGATTGGATCGATTTGTTAAATTTACACAGTCACAACATAACAAACTGAACTGAAGAAAATATAACTTGAAAAGAATGAAACAGCCCATGTGTCGTAAATCTAATTTAAATATATAAACATGAAAACTACTAGAGAAAGAGACTCAAGTCAGAGTCTAGTGGATAGTTTTATATAAAACAAACTAGTGAAAATACCTAGTAACTCTTTCTCCCTCTCTTCAGTGCACTGCCAAGTGGCAGGTTCAAGGTACATATTCATACTCAAAGTCTGCTTTCTCGCTCCGTAAGAGTACTCCTTAGATCAACAACTTAATCCCTTCAAAAAGTCTATGCCTTATCCATACCTTATATAGCCTATAGCTGGGGAAATGTAACTAGTAGCCTATTATTATATTGAGACATATACACGTGATTACGTTAATGAAATAAAACACCGTTTTATTGAGTACTCACCAAATAAATGAAATAAAACACCGTTTTATTGAGTACTCACAAAATAATGAAATAAAACACCGTTTTATTGAGTACTCACAAAATAATGAAATAAAACACCGTTTTATTGAGTACTCACAAAATAATGGAACAAAACACCGTTTTATTGAGTACTCACCAAACATTGAAATAAAACACCATTTTGTTGAGTACTCACCAAATATTGAATTAAAACAAATTTTGTTGAGTACTCGCCAAACCGTGAAATAAAACACTGTGTTGTTGAGTACTCACCAAATAATAATAAAAAAATACATTTTATCGAGTACTCACCAGATAATGAAATAAAATAGCATTTTGTTTAGTACTCACCAAATAAATAAAATAAAACACCGTTATTTTGGTACTCACCAAATAATTAAATAAAACACCATTTTGTTGAGTACTCACCAGTCTTCATCATTGAGCTGCTGCACTGTTTCGTTGAGCACAGCGGATGGATTCTTGCAGGGCGTGAGGTCAGCGGGGTCAACATCATCAGTAGAGTCTCTGGTCCTGCTCTGTGCACTCTCTACTGGCTGACTGACTGACAGCGTCGATCTAGTCGTGACAGAGATGTCAGTAATTAGCTACAAATGCTCATTAAGTAAAATCTATAATCTAATTTAAATTATTTAAATTATATAATTTAATTAGTATTTGATTAATTAGGATTTGAGACAGTCTATTAGTATCCCGACCCTGGTTAAACTGGGATTCACGGGAAGATGATGATGATGATATAATTTAATTAATATTTGATTAATTAGGATTTGAGACAGTCTATTTGTATCCCGACCCTGGTTAAACTGGGATTCAAGGGAAAATGATGATGATGATGATATAATTTAATTAGTATTTGATTAATTAGGATTTGAGACAGTCTATTTGTATCCCGACCCTGGTTAAACTGTGATTCAAGGGAAGATGATAATGATGATGATGATGATGATGATGACGATGATGATAATGATGATGATGGTGAAGATGAAGATGATGATGATGATGATAATGATAAAGATGATGATGATGATGAAGATGAAGATGATGATGATGATGATGATATAATTATTATTTTTATGAATTAGGAGAAGCTTACGAGGATGGATCAAGGAAAGTTATGTTAAAATCTGACTCTATCAAATCTTCAGAAAGTAAGTGCCATTTTGCTTGATTGACGGCTTCTGTATCCTTTTCTTAAGCTCTATCAGCATGCTTTCCGTGTTTTAGATTAGAAAGTAGATTGCTTAGCCACTAATTACGAAACTAGGGTCTGAGAGGCACACAGTTTAATTAATAATTTTAAAATTAATTATTATTTAAGCAAAAAGCCTTTCTATGACAGCGCCTATCTATTGCACTCCAGCGTTTTAATGCTGTATGCATGCGTGGCACATTGGCGAATGGGGCCTCACAGTGCGTAGAGGATTTATTTTAAACATTTCTTGAACATGAAAACAGTGATTTCTTCAGGAGGTCAAAATTACAATTACACTGAGTCGATATGCTTCAAAAGTGCCAGTTATATTACGCTATATTACATTATATTACATTATATTACATTATATTACATTATATTACATTATATTACATTATATTACATTATATTACATTATATTACATTATATTACATTATATTACATTATATTACATTATATTACATTATATTACATTATATTACATTATAATACATTATATTACATTATATTACATTATATTACATTATATTACATTATATTACATTATATTACATTATATTACATTATATTACATTATATTACATTATATTACATTATATTACATTATATTACATTATATTACATTATATTACATTATATTACATTATACTACATTATACTACATTATACTACATTATACTACATTATACTACATTATACTACATTATACTACATTATACTACATTATACTACATTATACTACAACACATTACAACACATTACAATACATTACATTACATTACAATACACTATGTTACAAAACTAGGAATTTATAATTATATAAAGAAATAAAGAAATAAAGAAAAAAAAAATAAAGAAAAATTGAAACTAGATAACCAGAGGTTTTCAAACACATACGATTTTGATTTAGGCATTTGTCGCATCCTAACAGGAGATCCTTGAGTGTAGGCAGGATCTGCATCCATACCTACAATCAATCAATCAATCAGTCAATCAATCAATCAATTAATCAATCAATCAATCAATCAGTCAATCAATCAATAAATCAATCAATTAATCAATCAATCAATCGACCGATCAGTCAGTCAGTCATTCAATCAATCAATCAATCAATCAAACCATCAGTCAATCGATCACTAAAACAATAAATCAACCTATCACTCCACTCAATCTTAATCAATAAACAATTAAATTAAATCAAGTGACCCATCCATCAATCGCTCACTCACTAACTCACTTAATCAATCAGTCAATCGATGAATTGACTTAATGATTATTTTCATCTTATTAATCATTTCCAGCAATCAATCAATCAATCAATCAATAAGTCTTTAACTAATTCAATCAAAGTATCAACGACTCTATCTAACGATCACTGAGGCATTACTAAATAAATAAATCAATCAATAATTTATTCATTCATACATTATTTGCCAATGCAATCAATCACAAACTAAGTTTTTATTTATTTATTTATTTATTTATCATACGCATGTCACAAACATAGACTTTACAATTGTACACAAACAGCATCAGCGCATGAACGGAGATAAAGGCCACAAATGGCACTTACATATTCCGAATTTAAAAGCAGAAGGAAGTAATCATATTAAAATATACACAAAGGTACATTTAGCAAGTTCAAATATTAAAATGATTAGGATATTGCACAATTGAACATCATTTTCAATTAACTATCAACTAAATATTAACCACATAAACATTACATACTGTTATTCATGATATGCTATTACATTATTCATTTTAATTATCATTAGTGAGAATATTTAAAGCTAAAAAAAGCTAATGTTAACGTCAGTTTCCTCACTCGAAAGCGATGTCAATGACGGGCGAGCCCAGGATTTGATCTCCGCACCTTCTGATCCGCGGTCCAGTATCTTACCGACTTCGTCACTGGCTCCAGCCAGTGAATATCCTTAAAACTAATTAATTATAATAAACCAAGTCCACAAGTATCTATAGCCCACAAGTATCAATCAATATATAATCGGTAATTGAATTAAAAAATTAATTGAAGCAACTAACCATACGTATCATTATGATTGTTTGCATTTGTATTTTCACTGTGGCCATTGTAATGAATGGGATCGCTTCTGTACTTAGTCATGTCTCGCTTTATTTGTTGAGGTGGTTTTGCTTGTTGAGCCGGCACAGTTCTTGTTCTCATTTGATGCTACACAGATAACCACACAGTAAACCATTTAACCACACAGTAAAACCATATAACCACACGGTAAAACCACTACACCACACAGTAAAATCATTTAATCATACAGTAAAATAATTTAACGACACGGTCAAACCATATAACCACACAGTAAAACCAGTAACCACAGAGAAAAATCATCTCACCATGCAGCAAATCATTTAACCACACGGTAAAACCATTAACCACGCAGTTAAACATTTAATCACACAGAAAAATATTTTAACCATACAGCAAAACCATTTAACCATACGGCAAAACTATTTAACCCCACATCAAAGCCAATTATCTAATTAAGTATATAAAGAAATAACAAGAACTAAAGCTAATCGGTTTATGCAAATAAATAGAGTAAATATGAAATAGAGTTAAGTGAGTGCACACACCTGTGTATTGGCGCCATGAGTGAGCTCATAAGCACTCATGTCTGACATCAGTAAATAGGAAATAGAGTTAAATAGAGTTAAATAGAGTGAAATAGAGTTAAATAGATTTAAATAGAGTTAAATAGAGTGAAATACAGTTAAATAGAGTGAAACAGAGTTAAGTGACTTCACCTGTGTGTTGACACCATGAGTGAGCTCATAGGCGCTCATGTCTGACATCGGCTTTATCGGTCTATCGTCTGGAGACAGTGCTTCAATCAATTAATCAGTCAATCAATCAACCAATCAATAAATCAAAGATCACTTAATTAACGTAAGTAATTGATTAATATTACCAAGTAATGTACTGATAATGTAGAAGTTCATTTTCTATTTTATATATTTCGTCATTTTGTCTTTATTATTATTTTCCATTTATTATTTTTTAATTTTCTATATTTATTGCTACAAGTTACTTACATGGCTGTGTATAGGAGATGCAGACGAAGGTTTATTCAATATACATATATATAATATATACATATATATACATATATATATATATATATATATAATATATATATATATGTATATATATATTATACACATATATATGTATATACGTATATATATATATATACATATATATGTATATATATATATATATATATATATATATATATATATATATATATATATATATATATATTATATATATATATATATATACATATCTATTGCTATATTTATTGCACAAGTTACTTACAAAGCTGTGTCTTAGGAGGTGCAGACGAAGGTTTATTGACATCATCATCATCATCGAGCTGCCCCAGGGAGAATTTCACGGGCCCCCAGCCCCCAGCCACCACCCCGGCGCTCTTAACCTCCCGGGTGTCAGACCGGACTGTCCCCGCTGAGCCCCTGCCGGCCCCCCTCATAGACCCCTTCCTCGCCAACTGTGCCTTACCCAGCATCGGCGACCCCTCGTTCTGCTGCATAGGACTGCAATACATCACATTATAGTTCATCAGAGAGTAACGTCTCAGATATTCAAAGGACTGGTAAAATGGATATAAGTGACTATAAGCTGCCTAACGGTTTCAATATGAGGCATTAGAAGCGACAGATACTATCACAGATTACCACTGAATGCATCACAGGTTACCACTGAATTACAACTGAAAAGTGTCCAGTTTAATCTAATCAGATACTAAAATTCAACTGAGATATTAAAATTGGGATATTAAAATTCCTCCAGCTGCTGTACTTTTTTAAATTGTTGAACTTCATAGATTCACTGTTGGCCTAATAAACTGATTGGCTCACTATTGGTCTAAATAACTGATTGGCTCACTATTGGTCTAAATAACTGATTGGTTCACTATTGGTCTAAATAACTGATTGGTTCATTGGTCTATTAACTGATTGGTTCACTATTGGTCTAAATAACTGATTGGCTCACTATTGGTCTAAATAACTGATTGGTTCACTATTGGTCTAAATAACTGATTGGCTCACTATTGGTCTAAATAACTGATTGGTTCTCTATTGGTCTATTAACTGATTGGTTCACTATTGGTCTAAATAACTGATTGGCTCACTATTGGTCTAAATAACTGATTGGTTCACTATTGGTCTAAATAACTGATTGGCTCACTATTGGTCTAATTAATTGATTAATTCCTCATTGGTATAATTGATTGATTGATTTCTTATTGGTATAATTAATTGAATGATGTGTTATTAGTATAATTAATTGACTGATGCAATATTGATATAATTGACTGATACGTTATTGGTGTAATTTATTGTCTAATTCAGTATTGTTGTAATTAACTGATAGGATCAACATTCTATACCTGCTGTTCTTTCCACTCGCTGGCGGCGGGTGGGTTTTCATTTGCTGATTTTTCAGCTGGAGATTATTGGCGAGGGAGTCGCCCCCCGCTGACCGGTGAGCCAGACTGGGCAGATCCCCCTCAGATTTGAAATATTCAATTTTGTTCTTTTCCTCTAGTCTGCCGAACATTCTATTAACCCGCTTCTTATTGCCCGCTGAGCCACCGCTCCTTCCTATCACTGCACCACCCTGTGATATCAATCAATCAATTAATCAACCAATCAGTCAATCAATCAATCAAGCAGACAGTCAATCAATTAATACCTATAAGACAGGCTCCACTTACAGGGTTTCCCATCAAAAAAGGTCCTAACAACACCTTTGCCCCCAAAAAAATAATTCCTGGATCCGCCCGTGATTGAGTGTGATTAAAATAGTGACTAATGTTTTTCTCATATACCATGTGAATAGAAAAGACGGCATTTCAAGAATAATTAATACCCAGCATGCTGCACTATTTGGTGTGATTACTGTAGACGCTATTGTATGATATCTGATGGGTTTCATGATGTAAAGCAGAATTTTATGCCGTTTCACCAACGAGTTTATTGGAGCGTGCTGCACTAATGAAGTGTTTACATTCCCACAATAAGTCCAACCAGTGCTTAAGAGGTCACGTGGTATTTACAGCTGACTATTAATTCACAGCTGTACATTAACTTATCAAGCAGGTCAACAATCAAAACCAGGTTACTATTTCAACTCCTTCTGCACACAGTCAAAACATAACCGTTCAAATATTATTAGACAGCCTTATAGTTCAGCGGCATGATTTAAATATGATATATTATTATGATTATTTTATTATTAGTATTATTATTATTAATAAATCTTGTGTTGTTTTATTCTACAAATAAAATAATAATTTTATAAATCTTGAGTTATTATTATTACTAATTTTGTGCTTTTTTATTACTACAATAATAATAATAATAATAATAATAATAATAAGAAGAAGAAGAAGAATAATAATAATAATAATAATTACTATTATTATATTATTATTTTTACTATTATCATTATTATCATTAAATATTTGCTGTCTTTATTACTACAATAATAATAATAATAATTATTATTATTATTATTATAATATTAAGATTACGATTATTTTTATTATTATATTATTATTATTATTATTAAATTTTTGTTGTTTTTATTACTACAATAAGAATAATAACAATAATAATAAATATTATTATTATTATTATATTATTATAATTATAATTATTATTATTATTATTATTACTACTATTATTATTATTATTATTACTTATTATTATTATTATTATTACTATTATTATTATTATTATTATTATTATTATTATTATTATTATTAACCTCGTCGACTGATCGCTGACTGAGCAATGGAGTGTTATATAGATCTTCCCCATTCACAGGATTATCTTTCAGTGTCGGTATAGGTGGAGTGGTCTTCTCTTCCTTCAGTTTTCCGTTGCTCTTCTTCTGACCCATGCCCACTTCCGACTTAGCTGTTATGTAGAAATAATAAACACTCGACATGGGAAGATAATTTAATTCTACTAGTCAATCAATCAGTAAGTATGTCAATCAGTCAGTCAATCATATATTCAATCAATCAATCTGTCAACCAATCAAACAATCAATCCAACAATCAATCCAACAATCCATCAATCAATCAGTCAGACAATTAGTCTGTGAATCAGTCAGTTACTCAATTTATCAAGCAAATAAATCAATCAATCAATCACTCTGTCATCCAATCAAACAATCAATCCAACAATCCGTCAATCAATCAATCAGTCAATCAGTCAATCAATAACTTAATTAATCAGGAGAGTCGGAGACCAGCTTTAATGTTCACAAGTTATTTAAAATGCGACATTGATTCTGAGAGATTCAACCCATTCATTCTCTTGATAAATTAAAATTTATTGAAATTTATGACGACATAGCAAAATGTTTAGAAACTGTAATAAAATACATAAGAGAAAGATTATAATATAGGCTACGATCATCATCATCGTCTTCACTTTAATCGAAGTTTAGCTACAATACTGGGACTAAATTACAATATAGGATACAATACTAGGACTAAAGGACTAAATTAAAATCTTCATCATCATCTTGCTCTTAATCACAGTTTAACTAGGGTCGAGATACGAATAAAAAAATACGAATAAATACGAATAAAAAAAAGCTTCTCCACTCCTCTCTATCACATACCATATCATCAGTCTATCTCCTACAATCTCTTCCATTCGTTTTACAAAAAATTTCGTTTTTAGCAATTTCTGGAGCCTAGGCGCTCAGCAACCGAATGCCCTTTCGGTTGGTGACGTTGGATTGGATCTTAGTGCTTTAGTCACCTTCTATGGCACGTGCAGTCACCGGTTGGTCTATTCTTCAAACAAACCGGATACAACACGGGAAAAATTCAATATAGACTAAAATTCTAAAAGGCAACATATTCATAAGGACACCAAGGAAGGAAAGGAAATGAAAAATCACTTGGACACCATAGAGGTTCCTTGAACAAAAGCTTTCATGATAAAATGACCTCGAAGAAATGAAATAATAGCTTCATTATAAAGTAATTAAGGGAACAATGAAGAAAAAATCTTTAACTGGCTGGAGCCAGTGGCGATGTCGGTAAGATATTCGACCATGGATCAATATGTGCGGGATTCAAATCCTGGGCTTGACCGTCACTGGCATCGCTTTCAAGTGAGGAAACTGACGTTAACCTCAGCTTTACCAGTCTTTTAAAGATGCATAATTGTATATACAAGAAATTGATATAGTAGAAATTCTGCCTTGAAAATAACAGAGCAGGACATTAACTTTCAACTCACACCAATTTTCAATTAACATTAACTATTTGCAGGAGACTAACTTTCTGAAGGGTCAGACTTGAAGAGAAAGTCGAGATAGCTGTCGGAGTCTACGTTGTAAGCAGATGACTTGTGAGTTCCCATGGACTTCTTCCTTGTTGAACTCCTGTCAATAGACTTGATCGTCTCGAGTCCTTCACAAAAACAAAATGTAAAACTTTTCTCTTATATCTTCTCACTACTGGCTGGAGCCAGTGGAGAAGTCGGTAAGAGAGTCGATAAGACACTCGACCGCGGATCAGTTGATGCGGGTTCAAATCCTGGGCTCGCCCAACACTGACATCGCTTTCGAGTCAGGAAACTGATGTTAACCTTAGCTTTATCAGCTTTTTACTAGCATAGTGGTTTGAGGAGTAGAAACGTCATGAAGTTTTAAATGACCTACACCCCGAAGTGAATTGAATTCTCGTGGATTCGATTCCCGGCCGCGCTGATTTGAGAGTAAAGTCTTGGGCATTAACTGTTTGTATGATTGCTACCTACTGTATGATTTACTTACTATAGTTACATTCATTTTGTATTTACTTGTAGCTGATTGTACTTCTGTTGTTAGTCGTTTGAAATTTGAAATTAAACTTACTTCTCTCTCTCACTCTCTCACTGGACAGGTTATATGGAAAATGGACTAAATTGCCTTACTGTTTAAACATGTGGTATTAAAAGTGATAGATATCAACGTAGTTGATCACTTATATATACATGTAGTAGATCATATCTATAAAACACATGAATTTGAAGAACTATATTATGTGACCTGTATATATATTTATAAAACACCTGAATTAGAAGAACTATATTATGTGTCATGTATATATCTGTAAAACACCTGAATTAGAAGAACTATATTATGTGTCATGTATATATCTGTAAAACACCTGAATTAGAACTATATTATGTGTCATGTATATATCTGTAAAACACCTGAATTAGAAGAACTATATTATGTGTCATGTATATATCTGTAAAACACCTGAATTAGAAGAACTATATTATGTGTCATGTATATATCTGTAAAACACCTGAATTAGAAGAACTATATTATGTGTCATGTATATATCTGTAAAACACCTGAATTAGAAGAACTATATTATGTGTCATGTATATATCTGTAAAACACCTGAATTAGAACTATATTATGTGTCATGTATATATCTGTAAAACACCTGAATTTGACGCATGAGACCACAAATCCTGCACAATGCCTGAAGATGTGCCAGTGTTCCCAGTGTACTGAGTTCTCACAGAGTCCTACCAGCAATCAATCAATTAATAAATCAATCAATTCATCTATCAAACAATCAGTGAATTAATTCATCAAGAAATGAATAAATAAATCAGTAAATCAAAAATCATTCCATGACATATAATTATCGATCATATCAATATCAATATTCATATCTCCAAATAGTCTTCAATAGATTCCATTTTAGTACTGAGAGACGATAAGCTAAAATTGCTTATACAAATCAATAAAAAATAAATGAGAAATTCAGCAAGTAATAAGTAAAGTCCACAAAAACATAAACAATTCACCTGCAAATCTAGGGGCTTAATCAGTTGTATACTTCATCAGTTGAGGAAGCCAGGGGGAAAAAACTCAGAAGATATTTTCACAAGTTTTGGGCTCCATAAGGTATGGATTAGGGCCCTTCACAAAGAGATTAACTTGTTGATTTAAGAAATGAATTTAAAACAGACTATGAATATGAATATGTATCTTGAATCGTCAAAAAATTTGAGAGAGAGACACCATCTGCTACTCAATCAATTAAAGAAGAGCTACGGAAAATCTAGAAATCAGAAAAAATTAGCCTCCACTTTGAATCTGACTTTTTAATAAAGTCACAAATTATTTAAACTTACCCCACTAGCTTCCCAAGGCAATCCAATGCAACTCTTCCGCGACACAACAGTGGGATTTTTTCCACGCGATGCTGCACCGCTGTTTACTGAAGGGGCGTAGGGTTCAAGCCAGGTCAAATCCACCGAACCCCCGCGATCCCCTGAAGCCCCCAAAACCCATTCCACATCTGGACTGGTAGCGGTGGACCTGCTCGCACTGATGGAATACTCCACCAATCCCGCGCTATCCAGAGTCGGAAGAGGTTTTCCGGGGGCTATCCTAGACTCCACTGCGGCGGTCACTCCGCGATCTGCCACCGACCCGCTTCTTTCCACCTCTGTGACAGCCTTTAGCAAGTCAGATTTTTTGGAGCCGAGAAGCTTTGCGAGCACCGCGGCGCACTCTATAGCCGCCTGACGCACGGGTCTCTTTGAGTCCGTTAGAGATCGAGCTACAGCGGAGCAGGTGGAGGGAAGGTCAAGGTCGGCCTGAGTGCACGACAACATCACTACTATCATCACGTTGAGGCATTCCTGGCGTACGACGGGGTCCGCGTGGTTCAACTGTAGTGACGAGAATAGCGTCCGAGGCGCGGCCGCCTGCGACAGTCTGACGAATATCTTCATGATGGATTGCCTCGTAGCACGATTTCTGTCATACATTCGTTTGGTTAATATAGACGTGATCGTACCGCATTCCGGCTTGATTCCACGACCGAGTCGATCAATCAGTATATAGAGGATGTCAAGCGTGGAACTAACCACCTTGAAGTTTTTGTCGTTGAGTAGTTCGTCTAGGAGTTGCAGAAATTCTTTTAGATGCGGCTTTAGATCGTCCAACTTCTTACAATTCTCTATTATCACTCGAACTTCGTCGATTGAACTGACGCGTTTCCTACTGTCTGACTTATCATGGAGCCCGGCTGTGATGTGACTCGGTATTAATCCGTAATCGAGCTTTAACGAGGAAGTTACTGAAGAATTTTTCTTTGGCGCATTAGTTTTGAAAAATAAATCGAGCAGATCGGAATCGTTCTTGGCACCCAAGTGGGACTGGCCGGCTACCTCACTCTTACAGTTTGACTCGTACTGCTTCTTAAGCGATTCCGGAAGATTGCGAATATACGAGTCGAATAAGCCGCTGCCGCATAAGTCCCTCAGTCTGTTTAGCGACCGAGTAGCATCCGGTTTTATCGGATCATCTGATAAACATCGAATCAGAGCCGTTATAACGTCTCCTAGCTTACCGGACCCAACTTTCTTTATGTAAATATCGGGGACGTTTCTGACAGCAGCCCGCCGAATTTTAACGTCTTTGTCTTTGATTCCGTGCGAGACGATGGAGCGAGTGACTCGATCGAGAGATTCAGAGTGGTACGAGTATTTCTGCATAACTTCACCGGCGCCATCTTGAATCTTTGCCTTTCCGTCGCACGCGAGGCAAGACATGAGTGACTCCATGCAGACATCCATACACCGGTCCAGCTCACTGCCCAACAGCGGTATCAAGTCTGCGATAAACTGGAGACAAACGACGGCAGAGTTGGCATCGCTGCGGTTTTCTGCCAGAAGCTGAGAGAGATGCCGCATCGACTGTTCGGTGTTTTTGAACGGGACTCGGCCGCCATTTAAGAGAAGCGCACAGTGCAAGTTTTCCAGTATGTCTTCCCTTTCCTGAGGATTTGATCGAGCCAACTGGCTCACCATCTGATCCCCGTTCATGACGGGCAAGATCTTGAGATCTTGATCTTACACAGATTATCCTAGTTTTGTCAAGTGTATGTCAAGTAATGGATCATGCTGTGAAGTAATTACTAATGTATTTATCCATCCTATTTAGCCTTTCCTAATTCTTAAACTTAAAGCTTCAGGCCACACCCACAGTTGGTAACGGAATATTATTGCACATCAAAAATTAAGAAATTTTAACTTGAATAAAATATTGTACATAATAATATATAATTATTAACGAAGTGTACTATAGTTATATATTGAGTTATAACTTGTCATATTGTTACAGTAATCCAGCATAATAGTAATCTAGCATTACCTAAATCCAGTATTACAGTAATTATTATCTGTAAAAAATAGCACTTAAATAAAGACAGAACTACTAATTATATGAACTACGACATAAGCACTTATAAGTCTACATTACAAAAATGAGAATAATAAATCTACTGCACATTATAAGTCAAAAATTGCAACAACATTATTATGAAAATACGCTATCTCTATAGCTAAATGTTGTGATTTTCGTTTCATTAAGACGACGATGGAGCAGTCAGCATTGTAGTTGATGACAGCACAAAATTCTTATTTCAAATAGGCAAAGTTTAGAGAAAAAATGAATCAAAACAAAATGAATGTTCAGCAAACATAGGTCAGCTTCAAAGGAAATTCTTTTTCCTTGAAGCTCCATCAAAAATTATCATAGTTAGCAATTACCATCACAAAGTCAAGTTATCATTATTCAACTAATTACAGTATAAAAATTATTCCAAAAGGATAAAATATTTTATTTTCTACATTTGCAGAGATAAACATGTTGAATCAACATAACATAACAACATCGAAAAGTTTAGCCACAGTGATACTATTCTTGTGCACGGGGGATTAAATCTCCCTTCACAGCAATATCTGAATCAAGTGACTGATGTCATCAGGGATAACGACTGAAAATTTCTAATATAGCAAAAATCCTACATCAATAATCAACAAATCGTCCCTATCAACCATTTTGTTTACACTAGGATATGTCGTTAAATCTCAACATTTCGGCAAAGTTATGTAACATTTACCCTCATTTAGAATTTTCTAATTTCTACTTCTGATATATTCTAACTCAACGCTACTTACACTGTAAGTATTCGCATTAATGGGCAATATCGATATATTTGAGTAAACTTTTACAAATGTTTTAAGTAGTGTAATGTAAAGATATCGATCATTAATTGATTTAGCTTTTGTTGCTACGGAGAACGCGAAGCAAGATCATCACTGACTTTTATTTTTACTTTTTTAAAATTAATGGCAGAAATTGTCTAATTGCTTTTAGTTAATTATTTAAAAATAAATTTTAAATTAGAATTATACTATTCGAGTCTATTTGCTATTAAAACTGAGTCTATTAGAGTCTATTAGACTGCCAATATTTGATATCTGTCATATTTGATATTGCAGTAGGTCTACTAGTCAAACTTGGAACTGTTTCTCTCACTTGCATTTACACAGTTTTATTAAGATTAAATACTTTTCCTAGTATCGGTTTTGATTAGTATTGTAGCTGCTACTAAGTTACCGATGTCGTCAAGCACTGAGGTGGTTCTAGATGAGGTAACAAAAATAAATAAAATGTATGGTGGTGGCATCTAACGAGGGAAAAATAATATTCATAAATATAATTAAATTTAATATTAATGCTTTTAAGCCACTACTATATTAGCAACTACTAAGTATTATATCTAAAATGATATTAATTTATATCCGTAATCTAATTTAACAAAAGTATCAAATATCCAGTATAAAAGAGAACAGATATTATTTTTATTAGCAAAGTAAATAAACACCACAATTATTCGATCCGTTAGATTAACTGCGTTATTTACCACAAGGCCTCTTTATTCTACAGGTACCTGGCAGGCTTGCGAAGAAGACACACACGGGTACCTGGTTACCCTCCAGTCTTTGGGATAAAGTCCCCGGACACAGGGCAGAGAGTGCCGGTCGATGGTCGATAGGTAGCCGGGTCGTAGGCGCCCGCTAACGGGCGGAGAGACGTCGATCGATCGGCGGTTGAGCCCGGGCGCTGCGCGGTCCGGTGTTAGTCGAAGCGACAGTGATGCGAGCTGTCGGCGTTACGCCTTCCGGCGGGGCCGACATCACGACGGGGCTTATTCGCTGGGTACTTTTTTACAAATAGATAGGAACGTCCGGCTACTGCGTATTAGATCAGAAAGTTTTGTTAGTTTTACTTCTGCTAAAACATATTTTTTGCTTTTTCAAGCTAAGGGTTAGATTTGATTTGGCTAGATTTAGGTTTAGGGTTATAGCTAGGGTTTAATTAGAATGGAATTAGAAATTACACTAATGGGTTTAATTGAGATGGAATTAGGATTACACTAATGACATTCTGATTAGATTGGATTGGAATTTAGTAAATGAACAATTAGCGGTTGTTTCTGCTCTTAGGTCTACCGCGGTTACTGCATTGTGAACGGTTGCTTTTAGTGCTAGTGACTTAGTGCTAGTGCTTGGTTTTGTCATGGACGACAATAGCACTCTAGTGAACGTTACGAATGTTTTTATCCAAACCGATAAGCAAAACACAAAGGGTCAAAAACAGCGTTTAATCCAAAAGCCAGAAAACCGATCCACGATAGATCTACTATCAGTATCTACTATCTGTGTCTACAATTTGTGCCTATTACTATTAGTGCCTGTTACGTCTAGTTACTACCATCATCATCATCTTCTTCTTCCCTTAAATCCCAGTTTAACTAGGGCCGGGATACGAATAGACCTCCAATCTTCTCTGTCCCACACCATATCATCAGTCAATCCCCTATTTTTCATGTCCTTCTTAATCACCGCATCCCACGTCAGTTGTGGTCTACCTCTCTCTAGCATGACATCCAGTTCTTCCCTCCAAACTCTCTTTACTACATCCTCATCTGCCTTTCTCACAATATGCCCATACCATCTCAATCTCGACTGAGCCAACCTATACCTGATCCCCTTAACATTCAAATTCATCCTCACATATTCATTTTCCATTCTATCCGCTTTAGTTAATCACCGTCTATATCTACTATCTGTGTCCAATATCTGTATCTACTAAATGTCCTATCTGCATATACAAGTTGTGAGTACTACAGCTTTTTGTATTAACTACAATCTATAAACGCTGCCCGAACCTACAGTCAGAACCCATAATCTGAATCCATTATCTCAACCCATTAATTATCTGAACCTATTATCTGGTCATTATCACAACTTATCGCCTTATTTAAAATTCTGTACAATTGCAAATGGTAATAAAACAAGAAAGAATTAAGTGAAACTTCATAACCATAAGTGCACTTTGAAATTTTTACTAGACATAATTCGAACAAAAAAACACACTGCATTTTGTTACATGCAACAAACATATCACTTGTTATCATCTAACATAATATGACACGGTCCAATATAGTATAAATAATATATAATAAAGTCCAATTAAACCACATCTGTCGATAAGATGGTTGACCGAGGGGCCACTGACTTAATCACCTAATTCAAACATTTAATTAAATTATAATTAAATTATAAATTAATTAAATATTATATTGTAATTCATCATCATCTTCCCTTGAATCCCAGTTTAACTAGGGATTCAAGGGAAGATGGTGGTGATGATAAGTATAATTAATTAATTATACTATAGTTAATGAAGCTATTAGATCTGGTGATTAGCGTCAGACTGAAGTCTATTCTGCATATCCTCTGACTGTAGCTGCTCCAGTGTTAGCAGTGATACACCCAACTGATCCTCCTACAATCAATAAAATCAATCAATCAATCAGTCAGTCAATCAGTCAGTCAATCAATATATAAGTCATTTATAAATTGTTGCAGAGTTAACTGTGACACAGCGAGTGTCAATTAAATCATTTGATCAATCAATCAATCAATTAGTCAGTCAATTAATACATAAATCATTTGATAGTGGTTGCAGAGTTACCTGTGACGCAGCATGTCCAAGGGACTTCAAATGGGAAAAAAGAGGAAGGAAAATGGGACTTCAAAAAGGTAGTCAAATTGATTATTGAAAGCCGACACAATTAAGAAGTCAATCATTGATTAGATTAGCAATCAATCTTTAATTAGAGTAGCAGTCAATCACTGATTAGATTAACAATCAATCTTTGATTAGATTAACAATCAATCATTGATTGGATTAGCAGGCAATCACTGATTAGATTAGCAGTCAATCACTGATTAGATTAGCAGTTAATCATTGATTAGATTAGCAGTCAATAACTGATAGGATTAGCAGTTAATCACTGATTAGATTAGCAGTTAATCATTGATTAGATTAGCAGTCAATAACTGATAGGATTAGCAGTTAATCATTGATTAGATTAGCAGTCAATAACTGATAGGATTAGCAGTCAATCACTGATTAGATTAGCAGTCAATCACTGATAGGATTAGCAGTCAGGATTAGCAGAAAGTCATTGATTGGATTAACAGGCTTTAAGTGTCCCAAAATCATCACTTCATTTAATCCTGACAAAACAAGTGACTCAGAAATACTGTAAATCTTTATTGATTGATCGACTGAATGATAGATTTAGTTAAATGGCTGAGTCATTCCCTCAGAAACATTTAATTCATTTATTGATTTGTACTTGATACGGACCCTGACAAAAGGTTGAGCCATTTGGCGGAGGAACCTTACATACATTTATTGATAGATTCATAGACTGCTCGATACAGACCCTGGTAAATGGCTGAGCCATTTGTCGGAGGAACCTCTTGGAGACGTGCACAGCTTCATCCGTGGATAGGTTACATACGTTGTCCGTCAGGTACTCCTGTATCCACTTAGGTAGTTTTCCCTTCTTATCTGATCTGCTAAACCTCTGCCAAGCATCAGCATATCAAGAATTTAAAATTAATTAAAATTACAGTTTTGAATGTGAAACGACTTAGAATATTTGAGCACAACCTAGGAATGAATTTGCTAGCATTATCATCATCTTCCCTTTAATCCCAGTTTAACCAGGGTAGGGATATGAATAGACCTTTTCCACTCCTCTCTGTCTCATACCATATCAATCTCTTATTTTTCTATTCGTTTTGGAAATTTTTGAAGCAATTTCTGGAGCCTAGGCGCTCACCAACCGAATACCCTTTCTGGCGTTGGATATATTTACTGAATGAATTGGAATGAATTTACATAACGTCGGAACGCATTTACTGGCAAAAGTAAGAAATGAGAACGACAACCTAGGAATGAGTTTACTGGCAAAATAAAGAAATGAAAACGACAACCTAGGAATGAATTTACTGGCAAAATAAAGAAATCAAAACGACAACCTGGGAATGAATTTACTGGCAAAATAAAGAAATGAAAACGACAGAGGTCAGACCTTGTCAGCAAACACCATTATCCCGTAGTCAGTCTTGCCTCTGAGAGCTCTACCCACACACTGTGCTGCGTGACGCATTGCGTCAAACGTCAGGAAATCATTCTCCTTGATTCTGAACTGATCTCTCAGGTACTCCAGTCTAGCCTGATGTCAATCAATCAATATATTATGAATCAATCAATCAATCAATTAATCAAGCTATCAATCAAGCAATCTATAAATGAATTAATCAATCTATAAGTGAATGAATGAATGAATCAAATATCCAACAATCAGTCATCAATCAATCAATCAATAAATGAAAAAATGTTTTTTATAAGAATAAACATAGTTATCTCTCTCTAAATGAAGGACTAAATCAATCAATTCATCAATAAATGAATGAATCAAATGAATCAATCAATCTATAAATGATTGAATGAAGGAATGAATATATCAATTCATCAATCAATCAATCAAACATCCACAAATCAATCAATCATCAAGTAATTATCAGTCAATCAATCAGGCAAAGCAATTAAGCATTCAATTAATCAATCAATCAACCACTCTATCTAATCGTCGATTACTCAGAAAAATGATTCAAAAGATTCACATTACTTTCTAATTTCAAGATGAGAGACAAGACTTAATTAATTACGATGAGAAATCTATTTAAAATGCTGTTGCACTGCAGATACTAGAACATCAACCTTGAGTATTCTGCTCTGAGTGTAGACATAGGGTACTCCAAACATGATAACACATCTGCCATAGTGATGATCTACAACAACACATACTATAACATAGCTCAAACATGATAACACATGATATAACATAGCTCAAACATGATAGCACATGATAAAATATAGCTCAAACATGATAACACATCATATAACATAGCTCAAACATGATAACACATGATAAAATATAGCTCAAACAAGATAACACATGATAAATTATAGCTCAAACATGATAACACATAATATAACATAGCTCAAACATGATAAAAATCATATAACATAGCTCAAAGATAATAGCACATTGTATAACATAGCTCAAAGATAGTAGCACATTGTATAACATAGCTCAAAGATAATAGCACATTGTATAACATTGCTCAAAGATAGTAGCACATGGTATAACATTGCTCAAAGATAGTAGCACATGGTATAACATTGCTCAAAGATAGTAGCACATGGTATAACAAAGACCAAACATGAGAACACTTTTGGTGAATTAATTCATAAAAACATGATGATACATGAAACAATATGAAGTAGAAGCTGAAGGAAGCTGCTGCAAAAAAGAGAAAAAAAGAGAGGAAATTTATGTTAATGCCAGCTTGAGTCTTTAGAGAGAGATATAAAGTGGCAGATGATGATTATAGAGAGACAGACAGAGGGAGAGAAAGCGAGAGAATGAGAAAGAAAGAGGAGAGAGATGTTAAAAAAGAAAGATATAGCTACAGATGAAGACAAGAGAGAGATATAGAGAAAGATAGAGAGAGGGAAAGAGAGACAGAGAGAGACAGACAGAGAGAGAGAGAGAGAGAGAGAGAGAGAGAGAGAGAAAGAGAGAGACAGACAGACAGAGAGAGAGAAAGACAAAGAGAGAGTCCTACCGAAGTCAATGCCCTCAGACACTTTACCCCTCGCCACAGACAACAGTACCGCCCCTCTACCGTTATCACACGCCTGCGCCAACAACAACAACAACACTGGAAGTTAAGAATGAATCAGCTACTCTGGTATTTACTTAGAATCATTTGATGTCAGGGTTACAACTAGCAGACAAAGTATGACTTTACAAATAAGCAAATTGATTGATTGATTGCTTAATGGATATAATTGTATAAAGATAGAACGACTAATTGATTGAATGATCAATACTCAATCAGTCTATCAACCTTCTCATAGCCTTCGCTCCTCCAGTAGATATCTTCTTACTGTACCGGATATTGGGTCTGCCATTGGCAGATGCTCCAAAATTATTGAATACTTAAGCATTAACATTATGCATTATCTTAGATCTAGCAATTGTATTACTACTTTCCTGGTCAAGCTAAAAACTCATCTCTTTAGCAATAGGTCACTATTCTGACCTTCTTGCCTTAGAACTTGGACTTGCACTGCTTTTGATCTCGCTTTCACTTGCGGTCTTTGTATACTTAGTCGTCATCGTGTTGTAGCTATGGTGTCTGTTGATGCAGAGTCTGCTTGAGACGTCTCTGACATTGTCTTATGGTGAAGAAGCGGACGTTAAATTCTTATTGATTGATTATTGATTGATTATGAACTGACTGACTATAAATTATAGGAATATTAACTGACTGACTGATTATGGACTGATTGATTGATACCTGTTGATAGTTAGATAAAGCCAGGGATGTTTCTGCAGCATCTTGCGTTTCTATAAACAGTAGCTTGTGCTTCTGTATCTGATCTATTAGACCCTACACACACACATACATATACTGTATATAGAGTATATATAAATACATACACAGCTTTGACTTCTGTATCTGATCTATTAGACCCTACACACATAAATACACATACATACACAGTTTTGACAGCTGTTTCAGCTTTTGGATCCTGCACATTCGCACACACACACAAACACTCTCTCACACACACACAAAAACACACTCACACACACACAAACACACTCACACACACATACTCTCACACACACACGCACACATATGTGCATATATAACTGTATGTGCACACGTATAAGTATAAATACATACCGTATACACACATAAAACTATATATCCTATTCTATGAAGTACCATTTTTATTTATTATTTCCTTGAATATAGTGGTAAAGAATAATTAATTATAAGATTAACGTAAGAGCTAATATAAAGAGGCAGAAATTGAACAACAGTACATACCTGATCATACCACTGCCCAATTATGAATTCCTGTAAAATGTAACAATTAAAATAATTTTACCACGTAACTTTCGCACAAATGCAACGTTATGAATTCTAATGAAGCAAATTTCAAGCATACTCAAACTATTTCATGCTCTGTTGGGAGCGGCTGGCGGCATAGGTCAGCAGCTGTCTCTGCTGCTCAAGACCAACCCCTTCGTCACCCAGCTGGCTCTCTACGAAATCGTGCACACGCCCGGCGTAGCCACTGACATCAGCCACTGCAGCACCGGGGCCCAGGTGACCGGGCACCTCGGCCCCCAGCAGCTCAGGGAGTTATTGAACTACTAATTTACCACTGTTTAAATCTCTGACTATGAACAGCAAGTTTTGCCTCCATTCATGATACTAAATTAATTATTAAAATGATTCTTAATTATGCCACTAATAACTCAATTCTAAATTTACATGCAAGAATTATAATTTTACACGCACAAATGTATCTGGTAATATAATGTATGAATATCTAATATATACAATGTATATATAATGTACCATAATCTATATATATATAGTGTGTGTATATCCAGCTGTAACAATATGCATCGGCCATAAACATATTACAGTTATCAATGATTTCTTTAGCACTTGTTGTGAATCAGCTAAGAGCGAGATATAGAAAGAAATAAAGAGAGTGAGACAGAGACAGTGAGAAGATAGAAAGAAAGAGAGCGGGAGATAGATAGAGAGAGCAAGAAAGATATAAAGAGCGAGAAAGGAGGTAGAGAAAGTGAGATAACGAGAGAGAGAAGGATTAAGAGCAAGAGAAAGATACAGAAAAAGAAAAAGAGAGAGAGAGAGAGAGCCATTACCATGTACATGTAGGAGGTGAAGAAACAGACAACACCGTCAGGCACCACAGCACAGAGCTCTATCAGCAGCAGTCCATAGTTACGTACCACAGCTGTGTGTGCAACAATCAATCAATCAACAGGCACCACAGCACAGAGCTCTAACAGCAGCAGTCCATAGTTACGTACCACAGCTGTGTGTGCAGCAATCAATCAATCAATCAATAAATCAACAGGCACCACAGCACAGAGCTCTATGAGCAGCAGTCCATAATTACGTACCACAGCTGCGTATGCAGCAATCAATCAATCAATCAATCATTCAATCAATCAACAGGCACCACAGCACAGAGCTCTATGGGCAGCAGTCCATAGTTACGTACCACAGCTGCGTGTGCAGCAATCAATCAATCAATCAATCATTCAATCAATCAACAGGCACCACAGAGTTCTATCAGCAGCAGTCCATAGTTACGTACCACAGCTGCGTGTGCAGCAATCAATCAACCAATAAATCAATCAATAGGCACTACAGCACAGAGTTCTATCAGCAGCAGTCCATAGTTACGTACCACAGCTGTGTGCAGCAATCAATCAATCAATCAATCACTCAATATTTTAGTCAGGCATACATTGCTAAAACATACTCAACAAGAGTAAAATGATATAAAATTAAAATAAATAAATAATAAAAGTGGACAAAAAAGAGAAAGTAGAGTGCTTGTAGTAATAAAATAAACTCTAGATAGAAAGTCCAGGTTAAACAGTACCTTTAAATTTAAGTTTACAATAAAAATGGAATACTATATATATATATGTATATAATCTTTTTTAAAGAGTAGAATTGAGATAGTTTACCGGGGTCTTCTCTCAGCTCATACTTAGAGCTGATCGTCACCTGATCACTACCGCGAGTTACCACCTGCCAAATCAACCAATCAATCAATCAAATAATCAATCAATCAATCAACTAATCACTAAATCAAACAATCAATCAATCATTAAACTAATCAATCAATCAAACAATCAATCAATCAAAATAACTCAAACAATAAATATAGAAATTCTAATAATGAAGATTTTTAAAATTGAGAATTTACAAGTACGTTCTCGTGGTGTAAAATAGGTGGTAGTTTTACATTCCTCTTGTCTGCTTTGGACGTCCCTGACATCGTCTTTTTGACAGAAACTGGACGTTAAATCTTTATTTTATATGGCACTGTATAGAAAACACTAGTGCTGGCCTAAAAAGTAAACACGCATTACAGTGAAATGATCAACTATTTGATATCTATCACTTGTTAATAGCACATGTTTAAACCGTTAGGCAATTTATTCCATTTTTCGTGTAGCCAGTCCAGTGAATGTTTGAGATTTTAATCTCAGATCAGCGCGGCCGGGATTCGAACCCACGAGGGTTCAATTCACCTCAGGATCTGTCATTTAAAACTTCACGACGTTACTACTACGCTATCAAGACATTCCTACCATGGGAATACCTTTTTGAGAGAAACCGGACATTAAATCTTTTATACAGTACTGAACAGAAAACACTACTACACTGCTACTACCATGGGACTGATGCACTGCCTGGCCAGGGTCATCACGAAGGACGACATGATCGCTGGGTTGAAGCTGAGTATCTTAGGATACATGTCTAGCGGCGAGAGCGTCTGCAATCAATCAATCAATCGATCGATCAATCAATCAATCAAATGATCAATCAATCAGTCAATCGATCGATCAATCAATCAATCAATCGATAAATCAATCGATCAATCAATAGATCAATCAAGAGAATAACACAGAAAGAAGAGAGAGAGAGAGAAAGGGGGAGGAGAGAGAGAGGAAGCGAGAGAGAAAGAAAGGGAGAGGAAAGAGAGAGAGGAGGAAAGACAAAGAGAGAGGGGCAGAAAGAGAGGTTAGAAAGAGAGAAAAAGAGAGACAGAGACACAGAGAGAGATAGAGAGAGAGAGAGAGAGAGAGAGAGAGAGAGAGAGAGAGAAGGGGGAGACACCCAGACTCACCCCTGACGTGATGACGACACTCTGGAAGCGGTCGAACACAGGTTTGATGGCTATGGAGGCGTCCATACAGCTGAAGTGCATGACCGGGTTGATGATCGTCGGCGCTCTGTCGTCAAACGGCTCCACGATCAGCGTGAAACCTGATTAACAATATAACAGATAGACATAAATATTATAACATAACATAACAGCAATCAAAGTGCTACAGTCACCAATGACAACATCGAGCACTATTGAGACAAAATCAAGCCGGCGAGCAAAAAGACGGTCCAAAAACGATGCAAAAATCAAATAATCAATTGATATAATATAATATAATTATATAATAGGTATATAAATAACACCGTAATCATCTTGCCTTGAATCCCAGTTTAACTAGGACCTTGATGCGAATAGGCATCTAAATAATAAAGAAAGGCAGTTAGGTGTATGATAATGACAGGCATCAGAAACCTTTTAGGTAGGTGGAGATCATGGTGGCAAAGTTAGCGATGAGCAGAACTGCAGAGAAATCCTGAACATCCGTCAACTCCAGCGTCCTCACTAGTGACCTCATGCGCTCCGAACAAAACCTGTTCCAATCAATGAAATCAATCAACTAATCAAGCAATCAAACAAAGGAATAACCAAACAGATTAAACTCTAAATTAAAGTAATGCAATTTCTACAATAAAATTAAATCAGACACAAACAAACCAGAAAATCTACATTAATTGATTAATCAATAGTGAATCAATCAATCAACAGAACCTAAGAGGTTTCCTATCGATGAGTGTTTTCTGGTGGCAATCCTTGAGAAAAATTAAACTAAGCTATCAATCAATCAATCAATAAATCAATTAATCGATTGAACCTCAGAGGCTTCCTATCGATGAGTGTTTTCTGGAGGCAATCCTTGAGGAAAAATTAAACTAAGCTATCAATTAACTAATCAATCAATAAATCAATCAATCAATCGACTGAACCTAAGAGGTTTCCTATCGATGAGTGTTTTCTGGAGGCAGTCCTTGAGGAAGGAGGCGGGGCTCTCCTGCACGACGTGCTGCACCCTCATCCTCGTCTTCAAGTACTCGACGAATCTCTTCATGAACGCAACAAAGTGCTCCCCGTTACGTATCGTACCGGGCACTGCCTCTGTACAGCCAATCAATCAATCAATCAATCATTTAATCAATCGATCATCAAGTCAATCAATCACTCAGTCAGTCAATCAATCAATCAATCGATCAATCAGCGAACCTATCAATTAGTGAATCAATCAATCAGTCAATCAATCAACCAACCAAGCAATCAATCAGTAAATCAACCAACCAATCAGTCAATGAATTACTCAATCAATCGATCAATAAGTCAATCAATCAACCAACCAAGCAATCAATGAAATAATTAATCCATCAATCAATCATTCAAACAAGATACCAAGTTTTTAAAATATTGCGTCAATATTGGCCAATGTGTATGACAGTTATAGCACAGCCAACAACAGTATTTTAATTTCTTTTTTTTCTTTTTTTAAATTATTATTTTTTCATTTCTAAATCCCAGATTTTACACAAATTCATTGAAGTATTTAGATACAAACCTTGCAGAACTTCATCCGGGAGCACTAGAGAAATAAACAGAAAAACAAACATAAAAAACACTAGTTCATTAATTAATTAATAATAAACACTATTTAATTGATAAATTATAGTTTCTTCAACTACAAACAATACAAAAAAACTTTTCAAAAACGCTCAGAAAGAGGACATCAAAACACAACATACCATGCTATATACGCTGTAGACAGTAGCGTTAGAATACATGTGTAATACCATAGAAAATAGTTCTCAGAATTATTCCATGGCAAATTCAAGCCATGGATATTGATTGTAGAATAGCAAATTACAAAAGTACAACAAAAAAATAATTAATAAACAGATGAAATAAGTTTTCGACAATTCAATTCTAAATTACACTAAATGTTAAAAAAAATACTTTAATACTTACACGATATAGACTATTAACAGTAAAGTAAATAATACAGTATATACATATACTATATATATAAATACTGACAAAAAAATACTGTTGTTTTTATTTATTTATATTAATTTGAAGCAGTGACTGAACTGTTCATTGTGAGAAAACAAAAAGGCTGCATGCTGTAGAGCTAGCTGAAAGAAAGTGGCGTCATACCCATTCAGATTTTTGGAAAACTGTTTCTAATTTGCAACACAAGATTTATCGTACTGCTATTGGAATGTCTAAATGGCGTAGGGGTAACGTCATGAAGTTTTAATTGACAAATCCTGAGGTGAATTGAACCCTCGTGGGTTCGAATCCCGGCCGCGCTGATCTGAGATTAAAATCTCAAACATTCACTGGACTGGCTACACGGATAATGAATAAATTGCCTAACGGTTCAAACATGTGCGAATCCCGCCGGCGCTGATCTGAGAGTAAAATCTCGGACATTCACTGGACTGATTATACGAAAAATGGCCTAAATTGGCTAACGGTTTAAACATGCGGAATTAAAAAGTGATAGATATCAACATAGTTGATTATTCACTATTGATTATTCACTATAATGTGCGTTTACTTTTTTACTTATTGCTAATGCTAAGAAAGAGTACTACTCCTCTTTGGTCAGTAAGGCTGTAAGTCAAGAGATTGTGGAAAACCGTTAATGATCTTTTACATAGATCTAATTCTCCTTCTCTTCCTTCTACTCCTGTTGAGTCACTGCCTGAACAATTTTCCAAATACTTTACAGATAAGATAAGCAATCTTAGAGAATCTATCACTCCACCTCCTAAAGAAGAGATTACTAAATTAGTTTTAGACTCTCCAGCCAAACATTGTGACTTGGATCCTATCACAATCTCTCTTTTAAAGAAGTGTAGTCACACACGTGCTCCTGTACTGACATTGATTGTTAACCTCTCTCTCTCTACTGGCATATTTCCTCGCGCTTTTAAGCATGCAGCCATTACTCCATTGCTTAAAAAGCCCACACTGGATAAGGAATTATTGTCGAATTATAGGCCTAAATCTAATCTGTCATACATATCTAAACTCACTGAAAGAATTGTTCTTCAGAGGCTTTCTACTCATCTCTCTTACAATGATCTATTTAATAAGCATCAAGCTGCTTATACTAAGCATCGTTCTACTGAAACGGCACTTCTATCTGTATGCTTGATCTTTCGGCCACTTTTGATACCATTGATCACAATATTCTTCTGGAACGTCTTTCTTCCTGGTTTTGTGTTCGTGGAATTGTTCTTGATTGGTTTTCCTCCTATCTGACGGATCGTTCTGTTAGTGTGAAAGTGATGGAGTTCATCTCTTTGCCTTCTCACTTAAAGTACGGTGTGCCTCAAGGCTCCGTTCTTGGTCCTATCCTCTTTAACCTCTATACAATACCTTTAAGCTCTCTAATCTCTTCTCATTCTCTTGATCATGAACTATATGCTGATGACACTCAAATGTACACTTGTTTCACCCCTAACTCCTATTCTGATGCTGAAACCCTCCTGCAACAAAGTTTTCAGTCTATATCCTCTTGTATGTCTGCTAATTTCTTGGCACTTAATCCATCTAAGACTGAATTCTTGTTGGTTGGGACACCTCAACAGCTTCCGAAGCTGAATAGGAAAACTCTTTCGTTATCTTCGGATATTAAAATAACACCTATGTCTTCTGTGAGAAATCTCGGTGCTATCCTTGATAAGCACCTAACCTTCCACGAACACATAACTAAAACTTCACAAGCGTGTTTCTTCCATATCCGTGATCTTCGTCGAATACGTCCATATTTGTCACGTGAGACAGCTGCTACAATTGGTACTGCTCTTGTGCAATCGAAGTTGAACTACTGCAATTCCCTGTTTTTAAATCTCCCTGGCTGTGAGATTGATCGGTTGCAGTTTGTTCAGAATTCTCTTGCGCGAGCAATTTCTTGTAGTTCCCAGTACTCACATGTTACGCCTATTTTAAAGTCTTTGCACTGGCTAAAGATTAAAGAGTGTATCATTTACAAAACAGCTTCGTTAACCTACAAGTCCATCACCATCCCTGGACAAACTTGCATGTCTCACTTGATTAAAGTGATGCAGCCTGTTGTTACTCGGTCTTCCAAGTTAATTACTCTTGTGAGACCTAGCTTACCTTCACGCTCTAAGCTATCTAATCGTTCTTTCCAGCATGCTGCACTGCAGATCTGGAATTCTCTTCCATCCAATCTTCGGAAAGTTTCATTTGAATCACATTGGCCTTAGCTTTCCTATGAGCTGTTCTAGCTGTTCCATCTCTCTTTTCCATCCAGTGTCCATGAGCCTAAATCACCTTTTCTTTGACTCCCTTTACTTTGGACTGATTATCTGGATTTTGGAATTTGCACCGTTTTGGACCTCTTTTTGCTCGTCGGCTTGATTTTTGTCTCAATAGTGCTCGATGTTGTCATTGATGACTGTAGCACTCTAATTGTTGTTATTCATTTATAACCATCTGCTGCAGTGACATAGACAGAGAGAGAGAGAGATAGAGAGAGATAGAGAGAGAGAGCAAGAGATACAGAGAGGAGAGAGAGATAGATAAAGAAAGAGCAAGAGAGAGAGAGAGAGAGAGAGAGAGAGAGAGAAAAGAGATAGAGAGAAATATCTGCATGAAAGCTAATATACTCTCTCTCTCTTAATGCACTGCCTACTGGCAGGTCCACAGTATATAACACCTCTATTCATCTCTATCTGCCGTCTTTCTCTTCAAGTCCACATACGAGTGGATCTTTAAATCATCTATAACATTCTTAACTTTTGATATACCGTTATTCTTGGGGGATTCTGCTTACGACGAGGTGGGCCCCTGTGCCTTCCTCAGCTTCGACTAACATTTACTGGGTAGGGGCGTCATTCCCTGAGAAAACAATCCTCTTTACCAATGCTCTAGGCTCGAGTGCTGTATATGGATTGTGAAATCCTGTTTACCCATAATATAAAAAATATACAATAAGAACTAAATCAAACCGGGATTGGCCATGATGGCGTCAGATATTCTAGCATTACTGGCGTCCCTGAGTCCCTGAACTAATCTCTCGTATTCCATTCTCAGCTTCTGCTCATCTCTCTCCTTTATACTACACACACACGTACGATATCATCATCATCATCATCATAATCATCATCATCATCATCATCAACTGAACTAATCTCTCGTACTCCATCCTCAGCTTCTGCTCATCTCTCTCCTTTATACTACACACACGTGTAACACAACAACACTTAGAGTGCTACTGTCGTCCATGACAATATCGAGAACTACTGAGTCAAATGCTTTACCCTTTATACTGCACGCAGGTAAGATATTGTGTGCATGCAAAATTCTATGCACATACGTAAAATATTACTGACTTGGAATCACACCACAAAGGGACCAAATGATTGTATTACAATACTGACTTGGAACCAGAACACAAAGGCACCAGTGCGCCTGAGCTGAATCTTCAGTGCATAAATGTTCTAAATGCACTTACTACGTAACATTTTTAAACTGCGCATGGCACCAATGTGCTCCAAACCAACGAAATTTTCTCCAATGTTCTCCTATGTATGTGCACATGTATGTGCACGTGTATGTGTGTTTTCGTGTGTTAATACCTCAGTATACTCGGTGCCGCTATATTCTGCGAACATTTCTCCAATGTTCTCCTATGTATGTATACATGTATGTGTGCATGTATGCATGCATGTATGTGTATTAATACCTCTGTATATTCTGCTGCAGAGCCGCTATATTCTGAGAACATTTCTCCAATGTTCTCCTATGTATTGTTATGCTCATCGACTCTATGCACACGTTATCTGTAACAATAAGAAATAAGAAATGAGAACATTTTTAGGAGTTAATATGTCTAATGTGTAGAAATTTCAAAAATCAAAAAGAATTGTTAAAATGTGTAATTTGCAAAATTGTGCAAAGATTTGTGTATAAAATATGTAACGAGTAGAAATTTCAAAATGCTAAAAGAAATGTTAAATGTGTAAACTGTCAAAATGTGAAAATATATGCGTAGAAAAGAAGAACAACTGTGTAAACATGTGCGTGTGTCAGACGAGAGAGCCACTCACCTATGTTGTGAGCCTCGTCAAATACAACGACAGACTGACGACTGAGCTCCTTAGAAACGAGATCTGCGATCTTAGGATCAAGTAGATAGTAGTAGCTGTAGATTATGACGTTAGCATGGATTATCTACAATCAATCAATCAGTCAATCAATCAATCTTAGGATCAAGTAGATAGTAGTAGCTGTAGACTACGACGTTAGCGTGGAGTATCTACAATCAATCAATCAATCAATCAATCTTAGGATCAAGTAGATAGTAGTAGCTGTAGACTACGACGTTAGCATGGATTATCTACAGTAAATCAATCAATCAATCAATCAGTCAATCAATCAATCTTAGGATCAAGTAGATAGTAGTAGCTGTAGAATATGACATTAGCGTGGAGTATGATGAAGATGAGTATATATTCCCGTCATTAGCACTTTCTCTTACTATGAACACACGACTATAACTTCTAAATGTCACAGGTTGATATCAAGCAAAGAAAACGCCAAATGTTTACTTACAGAATGTCGGGCAAGAAAATAAGGACACCATCCCTTTAGTCTTCCATATTCCTTCAAACTGTCCTGGAAATAGACGCAAAAGCATATACTATATTACTCGAAGATTATTAATTTAATTGTGCATGATGTTGCATTTTCATTTCATTAATTCATGTATTTTATTAATTTTCTTGTATTCGATGTAACTTCGTATTTGCTTCTTGGTATTCTATGTATTTCATCAAATACAACGCAGTTCACAGTCACATCCAGTATCAAGTCATGTGTGATCGAGTCATTCAAAGAAAACACGTCAGTTCAATGCAGTAGTAAAAAAAACTGTCAAAACAATCAAACAGTGTCAATAATTAGGATTATAACAATTGTAACTTCAATCATTGCTAGCTTTGCGACTGGGACACTAAGAATGAGCCAATTGTTCATGGCGCAAGTCGTAAGAGACGGCTAGAAAGAAAGTAGGTGAGGAAGGCAACGAAAAACTATCTCAGAAACCGTTTATTCCTGATGATTAAGATTTGTAAGTACTCAGGAAAAGTAAAGCTAATGTTAACGTCTGTTTTCTCCCTGCAAAGCGATGTCAGAGATGGGTGAGCCCACGATTTGAACCTCGTACATACTGATCTGCGGTCGAGTAGCTTACCGACACACCACGAGTAGGAATATGTGCCTCTGACAAATCAACAGGAAGAACATGGGATAGCAAGAGGGATGGAAAGAGAGAGAGTGAGACAAAGAGAGAGAGAGACAGAGAGTAGCTAGTGTGTATTGCTGCACAACCAACCATATCATAGACCCCGGGAGGAAGTATAAAATCATGTCCGTGAGCATCGAAGTCCTACACCAAAACATCAATAAAAAAAGAACGTTATAAAGCTTAATCATCTTCATTATCATCATAAACATCATTTTCCCTAGAATCCCAGTTTAACTAGGATCTGGAATTTTAAGTCTTTTCATTTGTTTTTACATCTTTTTAAGCAATTTCTGAAGCCTGGGAGCTCACCAACCGAATGCCCTTTACTGAAGTTGGTTTGGATCTTAGAGCTTTGTCGCCTTTTAATACACGAGCAGTCCCCAGTTGGTCTATTCTTCACTAACCCGGACACAACAAGGCTAATATATAAAAGTAATGAAATCAACAAAAATTTCCTAAACTCAACCTTATTTCCTAGTCATAAAAAACAGACTGAAACAGAAGTTGATAATTAAACAGAAGTTGATAATTAAACAGAAGTTGATAATTAATTTTTTAGTAGCATATTAATATTAGGACTAGAATAAAAAATCTCCTTGCCCATCCTTATAGTAGCACACAGAGGTTCTTCGTTAAATATGAATGATATCCCAAGTATCATAGTAAAAATTATACATGTAATTATATATATAATTAGTCTTATTAATTAACTTAGACAGCTATTAAACTTAAGGCAGAAAATAAAATATAAGAAGTGGTTAATCGCAGTTTAAGATCCGGGCGGTACCTCAAAGAAGTTGCACACAGAGACGTTGGGATCAGTTCTATGTCTAGCCCTCACATAGGAGGCTGTGAGACTCAAACATCTGCTGTCAACAACTTTACCATCTCTCTCCTGACTCACCTATACCCAATCAATCAATAAATCAATTACTCTAGTACTCAATCAATCAATCAATTACTCAATCAATCAATCAATCAATTTCAATAAATCAATCAACTAATCAATCAATCAATCTGTCAATCAATCAATTACTCAATCAATAAACCAATCAATCAATCAATCATATGATCAATAAATCAATCAAATAGTCAATCAATCAAATAGTAAATCAATCAAACAAATACCCAATCAATCAATCAAATACTCAATCGATCAATCAATTAAATACTCAATCAATCGCTCAATAAATCAATCAAATTTACAATCAATCAATCAATTACTCAATCAATCAATCCAATACACAATCAGCAAGCAACTACTCAATCAATCAAATACTCAATCAATCAATCAATTACTCAATCAGTCAATCCCATTTAGTTATTAATCAATCAACACTTCATCACCAAAAGAATCACTGACAGCTTATATCAGCATTTAAAGCAACACACAGAACACACTGGCAATCTACTCTTAATCTTACATAGAAAATCCTAATTAATATAAATAATTAATTTTTAAAATTAAAATTAATTTACATTTTATAATTCCGACCTTAGTTAAACTGGGATTTAACGGAAATTGATTGTGATGAATTAATACATTACAAAAATAATTAGTTCAGATAATCTACTGTGATACAGCGTCTACATTAAAAGAACATGAGGAAATAATAGCTAAAGCTAATGTTAACGTCAGTCTCCTCACTCGAAAGCGATGTCAGTGACGGGCGAGACCAGGATTCAAATTCTGCACCTACTGATCCGCGGTCGAGTATCTTACCGACTTTGCCACTGGCTCCAGACAGTGGCAAAGTCGGTAAGATACTCGATACTTGATACGAACTTGTATTTAGAACTTTATTAGAACTCAAATAGACGTTGGACTTGTATTTAGAGATTTAATGATCGGCTAACCGCAGGGTTAATGCAGAGATTTTTGCGGGAGCTCAGAGCAACAGCCAAGAACTTCTGAGGTTCACCTGTCTCCTTCTCCCAGTAAGACATCAGGTTCTTCAACTCCTCAACCACCTAAATACCATAACAAATACAATACACTAAAATACATATACATTAAATGCATTGATAATCATAAGTAATACGATACACTACAATGCAAATAAATTAAATACAATGATAGTCATAACAAATACAATACACTACAATACAAATAAATTAAATACATTGATAGTCATAACAAATACAATACACTACAATACAAATAAATTAAATACATTGATAGTCATAACAAATATAATACACTACAATGCAAATAAATTAAATACATTGATAGTCATAACAAATACAATACACTACAATACAAATAAATTAAATACATTGATAGTCATAACAAATACAATACACTACAAAACACATAAATTAAAAAAACTACATTGGAATAGAATGCGCTGCAGTAGAGTAGTAAAGAGCTACGCAATACAATAATTTTTAAATAAAATACAAAAAATTGCAATGGATTACACTAAAAAATAGTATACACAAAACAATAAAATACAACTATGGCTGGACACAATCACTTGAATGCAGCTAAATAAAACTTAATCCACTAAACAAATTAAATAACAACAACCTACTAACAGTAAAATAATTCAATTATACTAACAGAATATAATTCAAGGGAACTAGAGCATCTACAAACAATGAGAAATATAATTAAATACAATTTAGTACTATTAATTAATTGTTTCAGGAAAGTAAAGGTTAATCACGGGCATATTTATATGGACATACGTTTAGCATTATGAATTGAACACTTTACAATTAATGTTAATCGACTAACAGGATACGAGTTAAAGTTAAAAATTACCTTTTCCAGTTCAGGAACAGTTCTCGAGCAGTAGATAAGTTTTGTCAGAGTCTGGGGTCTGAACTGCACACAAAATATATCACGTTTTAATCATTAATCAATTAATTAATTAACTATTTAATCTTAACTACTTAGTTACAAACACATACAGTCAGGAATCATACCTATTTATTACAGATATCATCATCATCATCTTCCCTTAAATCCCAGTTCAAACAGGGTCGGGATATGAATAGACTTGTCTCAAATCCTATTTAGTATTTTTTTACCCTATTTATTACAAAACAAATTCAAATCCATTTTATTCACTCAGTATATATGCATATATATATATATATATATATATATATATATATATATATATATATATATATATATATATATAAATTCTAAATATAAATATACGTATAAATAAACAAATCATTATACATTAATTAGTCAATTGCATCATCATCAAGAAAAGAATAATGAGAGTGGCAAGACAAATGCTGAAGCTATAACAAATCTGATTTCAAAAGAACAGTGGGAAGATAAAAAAAGAAGACTGCACACCTGCCTAGAAGAAGACTTGAAGGCTGCTGGAGTTAGCATTTATGGAAGAACATCATGAAAAAAAGTACATCGAGAATATGGTGAAGAATAGAATTTTGTGGAAGAACATCATAAAGAAATCTTTGGCTGGAACCAGACGTAGAATGATCATATGATATGAATTGCCTTAAATGGTGTTACCATAATGTTCAGTAGGTAAGAAAAGACTGAAATTCCAGCCAGGCTCTTTTTTCAGGTTCTTTCATCGTAGATTTAGGAGATTTTAGAGTCAGCTTCACAGCAAAAACAATTCTAAGATCCACATGACTGAATAAACTCGACTGCGCAATAGACTGAAAGACTAGAAATTTTATTTTTATTATTATTTTTATGTATTTTATTATAAATACATCTTACTTTACGTAACACTATTTAATTTTATTATTTCTGATTCAAGTATAGGTATATTGCTTAAATGGATTTATTTAATCATTCAATCAGATTGATTGATAGACAGATAGACTGATTGATTGCTGGAATGATTTATTAATCAATTGCATACATACTTTAAGGTAAGCCACTATTAGGGACAGAAGGGAAACTGTTTTTCCAGTTCCCGAAGGCATCTCCAATACACAGTGACCCTGCAAATATCAGTATTGTAATTTAAATACTACACAGATAATATTTTACTTGCATTTTTTCATAAAACAATTTAATGGATTAAAAAATTTTACACAGTGATTTACACATTTGTAATATGCTGTCTGATAGGAAAAATGGCAAAAATTCAAAGTGACAACAATTTCCTAATAATTAACAATACTTCTTTAATTTTAACAATACTTTTAACCTTTTTAACCCCTTTTTAATTTTTAACTCTTATTATAGCAATACTTCAAAGTGACAATGATTGAATGAAATAATACTTCAATGTGACAGTGACTCAAAGTGATAAAATTCCATAAATATCGCAAACGTCAAATGAGCAAACCATTTCTTATTAATATTTATAGCTGTTTTCCAATCATGTTCAATACTGTTTAATGCCACTATGTTTAGCAGTATTGTTTAATGCCACTATGTTTAGCAGTATTGTTTAATGCCACTATGTTTAGCAGTATTGTTTAATGCCACTATGTTTAGCAGTATTGTTTAATGCCACCATGTTCTAGACAGCAACACAATGATCAATAATGAATTAACTGAACAACTGAAAATATAAGTTAATTCGCTACTGTTTGATTAATTGACTAATTGATTGATTGATATGATACCTCAGCATCCAGAGTTCTCTTGAGCTCCAGCATGTATGAATACTGTTCAGGGTATATGTAGTCATAGGGAAAGTACACGTCCAACCCTTCTATATCAAGTCTGCGATAACAACATAATCTATACAAAATCTATTATAGTCAAGAGGTTGCATACTTCTACGGTATCTCAATAATCTGTAAATAATTATTGATAAATATTTGGTTTAGAAAAATTTGTTCATCTCAATTGAATAGCACACAGTAATTGATAAGAAGTTACTAATTTTACTATACAAAAAAGAATTTAAGCTGCCATAAAATACATCTTACCTACTAAAAATGACTCATTTCACATCTTAATTACATATGTCGACTGGATTTTGAATCTTAAGATACCTAAATACATTTAACCAATCTAAAACTTTAATTAAATAATGTAATTCTACTTTCTTCTTTTCTCTGCGTAATGTCACTTTGTGGACACCAGAGCAGCCTCTTTTACCTTCTGTCTCCACTGATACCGGTCCTGGGCAAGATCATACACATCACTCTGTGCTAGGTTTTAAATCTACTTTGATGTATTATAAACACGCAAATATGCAAAGACCCATTAGATTAAATCTTATTTCAAGGAATATTAATTGATTTCCGCGATAATAAGAACTCATACTTACTTCATTTTCACTGGAATTTGTGTGCTACAACGCCTCAAAAGCCAAACTATCTGCAACGATGGGGAAAATCCAATTAGACAACTTATGACACAGTCAGCTATTATACTGAGCGATATAAAGAGAAAGTATAAATGTAAACAATAAGTCCAAGAACACAAACTAAGAAAAAAGGATTTAAGATTCAAACTCAACAGTTTTTCACTTTTATTTTGACACTAAATCGAGATCTTTTGACACGAGTTTTGACAAAAAATATCTTAGGTCTAGCCTTTTAAATTGCACTGCTATTAATAAGTTGCACACGAATTCTGTTTATTGCTACATTTTAGTTTTAACCTCTATCAGATTAAGCCTGTAAAGAAGAACGGTTTGTTTATAAACAAAATCAGCTGTGAGTTGATTTAAAATAAAAAGGTACAGTGATGATGATGATATTTTAAATGTTTGTTATAGTGATATATTGTATAGAATTTGTCTTGAATTAGTCTGTTGTTGTCTTCTCTTACTATTCGTAATGCATCATTCATTATCATCAGCACCGTCGGTATCTTTTATTAGGCTCTACTAAGATATTTTAATTTAATGATTGGTGAATTCTTGTTATTGGCTAACAATTTCTATTACCTGTGTTGCATTTAATAATATATCTTGTAAATAACGAAGTGATATTCATCTAATGTTCTAATATTCATAGTAGTGATATTCATCTAGATACCATATATCTTCACTGATCATTGATCGTCAATATAATACTTGTATTATATATACAAAAGTGTATGAGTATATAAACATTATAAGAGCAATATTACTACAGATCATTTGTGTTTAGCTGAGAGAGAAAGAGAGAGATATAGACAGATAATTCATATAAAATAGATATTGTATACTATTGTATTTTCTATTGGTTGTGCATGTTTCTTTTCATGTTTTTTTATATTGTTTTTTCGTTTTTGCATGAATATTTCTGTTTGCTGTTTCATTTTCCTTGTAGATGAGTGGAATGAAATGGAATAATCTCTCTCTTTCTCTTTAACTCTCTCTCTCTCTCTCTATCTATCTATCTATCTATCTATCTATCTATCTATCTACCTATCTATGGTTCACATTTAAATTGTGCTCACTTATTGCATTTACTTGTTTGTTTGCATTGCTTGTGAACTGTACAGGGTTGAATGACCCTTTTTGGTGATCTAAATAAATAAATCTATCTATCTGTCTATATCTCTCTCTTTCTCTCTCAGCTAAACACAAATGATCTGTAGTAATACTGCTCTTATAATGTTTATATACTCATAAATTTTTCAGCAAACACTAATAATATAATAATATGATAATTGCTTATTTGAAGTTGTAGAACTTAATACATGTATAAAGTTATACATAGTGTTATTTAGCTTGTAGATTAAAATATGTTACGTTTAGAAGTGGGCCTGAACGTAAATCTAACACGATTAACCTGTGACAAGCTCGAAGCGTCTGGCATTCGAAGCATCGTTCAGTTTGTAACCACTGATCTCGAGCAATTATCTATCAAGTGTGGCGTCCCTTACCGCGATCTACTGAGCATAAAGCGCCATCTGCTGGCAAAACACTCCAGCCCTCTGGTGAGTGCAGCAAAAATGTACGAAGAACTTATGGAATCTTCGGCAATCCTGTCGTTTGGAGTAGAATCTCTGGATAAACTGTTGGATGGAGGCTTGTATACAGGAGAAATAGTTCAGATAGGTGGCTCAACGGGGGGTGGAAAAACACAGGTATTTTTTTGTTCTGCGCTTGCAATTGCTTTCACTAAAACCAGGATTATTATTATTATTATTATTATTACTTATAATTATTATTATTATTGTTTTTTGCTGATATTGTTTCTGAGCTAATCCAGTAGGATATTCACTGGACTTGTTATACAGAAAATGGTCTAAATTGTCTAACGGTTTAAACATGTAGTATTCAAAGTGATAGATATTGACAAAGTTGATCATTTCACTATATGCGTGTTTACTTTTTATCAATTACGCTTCTGATTGCAGATCAGCAGGCAGAGGGTCTAAATCCAGTGCTTGCACTGTTGCTGATATGCTTTAGAGACACGAAACCGTCACTAAGCTTAACTTCAGGATTTAGACGCTAATTATGTAGTGTATACCATTTATTATATTAAGAATAAAAATTCCATTGCCATACTTTAGTCAAATACGATTAACTTTTTTGTAAATGATGGATTTTATTGCTGTATCATGGCCAGTATATATTGTTGGAGTCTACAAAATAATATTGCTTTTGTATTAAATCTTTGCCATATGCTCTGTGCACATCCATGAGGCTGATACTACAGCTTTTACGCAAAATTTATTGTCTATTACCTGTACTGTCAGAGATGGTACAGTTTCGAACCCAGTGGCCTCCTACATGTGAGGCGTTCATGCTAACTCGGCTACCAACCAGGATTCATTGACACTTTAAATGGTGGAAAATTGAACGTTAAACAAATTATTTTAGAGTTACTTTTGTCTGGTTATTCTCTACCTAATGTTGCTTTCATCCTGTTATTCTCTAACTATTAGCTATTTTTATCTTGTTGTTCATTCTCTCTCTCTCTCTTAGTGTACGGCCTACTGGCAGGTCCATGACTCCATGGTTAATAGCGCCTCCACTCTTCTCTGTCTTCCGCTTTCCTCTTAATGTCCACATATGAGCGGATCTTTAAATAATTAAATATAATCTAACATTCTTAATCTCGGCCTGCCCCTGCCTCTTTTTCCTTCCATTCTGCCTTCTATGACCTCGTTTAGTAAACTATCTCACCTTAGAATGTGTCCTACCCAACTCTGCTTCCTATTTCTTAATACATTTATCAACTGTCTATCTGTACCAACTCTCTCCAGAACTTCCTCATTTGTAACCTTTTGAGTCCAGCAAATACTCTCCATTATCTATTGTTGCTTTCATCCTGTTATTCTCTACCTATTAGATATTTTTATCTTTTTGTTCATTATCTAACGTTATTTTCATCTTCTCACAGCTTTGCCTCGCTGCCTCACTGTCAGTTGCCTCGGACCTGCACAAGCATGTTCTCTATCTCGACTGCTGCGGAGATTTCAATCCATCACTTCTCCATCAAGTACTGCAACAGCGACATCTCTCTGACGCTGAAATTAAATCTGCTCTCGAGAACATCACCGTTGTCCGTATCACAGACATACAGCATCTTCTGAACGAGCTGCACTCACTAAAGATCTCGCTAGCGAAGTCTTCCGGAATATTATCGGTTGAGAAAACCGGCGATATATCGCTACGACTTTTAGTTCTGGATTCGATCACTCAGCCGCTGTTATCATCTAAACCAAGCGAGGCGTTAGGTTACGTTAAATCCATCAGCTTTATGTTAAAATCTCTCTCCGTAGAGTACTCCTTTGCCGTTCTTGCTACTGTTCTTCTGGAACCGTCTATCGACGGAAGTTTCTCGGACATGTCGCCCAGCATTCGATTAGAGGTGAGAGAGGAGGGACAGTGGGGAGGGGGTGGGTTGATTAGGGTAGCGGTGGGGAGCTCAGTGAGGAGTGCTAGAGGTTGGGTACAACTAGCGGTTACTGACAGTGGTTTAATTGAGACTGGCTAATATTGACTTCTGTGATTTGTTTGTTGTTCTTGTTTTTTACATATATAGTGTATGATATAGAATGTAGATTTAATTTGTATTGAAATTCAACGTGAAACAGCAACGTGAAACTATTTCAGTAGAGCATAATAGAAATTACAACATTTCTTAAGATGAAGTACTTATGTGTATTCTACGAGTACCGTAAGCTTAGGAATAAATAAATAAATTACGCGAAATATGAATCCAGTAAAAATATCTTCTGTACATACCTGTTTCAAAGTTATATCATTTCTGTAATAATTATATGTTAATTTTTATTATTTATAGTTTATGGCATTGGTCAAGAGACAACTATCTATTTTTAACATAGTGTTAAATTAGATTAGTGATACTTTTCAATAAGGATTTGAGAACATTAAACATTTCATGGGAAGACGCTGTGAAGATTGCTGATGATAGAAACGAATGGAGGAATGTTGCTGCCCTATGTTCTGTACAGAACGCAAGGAACTGATGATGATGATGATGATGATGATGATGATGATGATGATGATGATGATGATGATGATGATGATGATGATGATGATGATGATGATGATGATGATGATTATGATGAATATTACTAAACAAATTAGATACCATCAAACTATTGACTATATATGGGCTATATTTATTTTCTCTTATTTCTGTTACTTAATACATGATGCAAATTTATCTTTTTTCTTCTTTCCACTCAGTGTTCATGAACTGAGACCAACAAGTAAACTTCCATTCCACTAATACCCTAACTTGGACTGAAACCCGCAATTTTGTTCACACTGCTTATTGACCCCACACATTCTGCTCATGGGTTGGATTTGATTTAATAGTGCTCAATGTTGTCGTTGACAACTGTAGCACTCTGTGTTGTTGCCATTTTAACCATGTGACTTTATGCTCTAGCATCTAGGTCCTCTTTCTCTTTTTCTTCCTCTGCATACATAATACACAGTGCTCGATGCTGTCATTGACTACACTGTAGTCAATGACAAAATCGTGTTGTTGTTGTCACAGTCGTTTCTCTCGCTTCTTCTCTTCTCTTGATCTCTTGCAGTGAAATCTCCGGACCCTGCGCTGCAGACACCCCACCTCAAACATACCCCCCGCGTCAGGATGCAGCGCCCAGTAGCTGCCGCGCCCTGGCGGTGACCTTGAGACCTTGACGAAGCAGTCGTTGAAGGACAAACAGTGCCTGACGGAGTTCTGCCACCTCTGAGGGTTTGTTTTGTAGTAGGGAAACATGGCGGCTATCTCCCTGTACAGTTCTCTCAGTGTTACCATGTGCCGGGGATTTCTCTGCATGACTAGTATAATTAGAGACACGTAGGAGTACGGGGGTTTTCTGTAAGGATTGGTAACCGCGTTGGTGTCGAAAAAACCTATTTCAGAGCTGTTATTTTCATCGGGGTTTTTCCAGTTGCTGAACTCGTTTGGGGTTTGAGACGCGTAAGAGCGAGGGGGTTTTCTGTATGGATTGGCAAAGTCACTGGTGTATAGTGTAACTTTTTGAGGATGATTATTTTCATTGGGTAGAACTTTCGGGTTGTTGGAAAGTTCCGGAGAATGTTCAGCTCTGTGGCGATGATTTAGACCTACTCCAGCCGGGTGTTTCCAAGTCCAGCCATCAATAGGCAGGAGATGCCTGTGGTATATGGATGGGTTCTCTGCTAGTAGTTGTTTTAGATTTGTAGGGTTTTCGGGAAGATACGCGCTCTGCTGCTCTCTGTTAATATCGCTTAGATATCTTCTAATGGCGGCTTCTCTTGATTGATTATAGGCCATATTTTCAGGATTTTCTTCGATGGATTTCATCGCTGTAAAACCGCCTAATCGTCGAGTATCTTCAGGGAGTTGTATATAATCAACAGCGTTATCAGGGCGTCCAAGTTCTGGGTGTCTGTAATACTCTACACCTTGATTACTTACACCGTTTAGATGTTTCCTAATGGCAGCTTCCCTTGAATAAGTAAAGCCCTCGTGTTTGTGACTATCTTCCAGGGGTTTCCTAGCTGTAGAATCTCCTAATTGTCGAGTATTTTCAAGGAGTTGAATAATATGAACAGCATTTCCATGGCGTCCGAGTTCTTCGTGTTTGTAACGTTCTTCACTCTGATACCAGCAGTGTCTCGCTGTGTCTGTTGGATGATTTAACTGACGGGACGTGTGCGGAAGATACAGCAGACATTGAGGCAGTTCTGAGGCAGCTGCTTCTAGATCATAGGATCGTAGTACCCCCTCTGATGGAAGGCACTCGTTTAACTGATCAACGTCGTGTTCATTGGTGATCGAAATTGCAGATTCTGTGCAAGAATTTAAGTCTTGAATCTGACTGATAGAAGAGCGCTGAGGTTCTGGATTGTATGGTTGCCTGGAGCTCTGGGCCAGTGCGTTTATATCACTAAATATCTGTCGATGTCTGGTTGTTGTGCAGATCGACATATTTCGATAATTATCCCGTCTCTGTGTTCGTTGTAGTCAAATTTAGGCAGTTTCTATGTTTTGCTACCTTTTTCTTTAAACTCAGTTTTAATATAAATGTGAGAAATAGAGAACCGACTTTATATGTCAGTTATCTAGCTAGTTCTGTTTTAAATGTCTAATGAAAATTAAATGTTTACCAGGTATCACATGTTAAAGTTCTATATTCCTGAAAGAAGAAAAAGTTATAATTTAGCCTGTTTTGTTTTATGACTAAGAAAGTGACGAATAGTGAACAATTTATCCATAATGATTCTAATAATAACAGTTCGAATAATAATAATAGTAATAATAATAATAATAATAATAAGAATGTTAATAATATCGTTTTTATCAAACCTCGGGTTCTTTACAATAGGAGTAAAAATAAAAATAATAATTACAGGCCTAATTGGGCCTAATATTGTTATTATTATTATTTTATTTTGCTTATTTTTTACCCCGTCTGTAAAGAACCCGATGTTGATAAAAACAATTATTTATTATTATTATTAATGTTATTATCATTATAGTTCATTATTATGAATTCTTATTATTATAGTTCATTACTATTATTTTTTACGCCAGGGGTAAAAATAAAATAATAGTTATGGACCTAATATGGGTATTATTATTAGTATTGTATTTTTATTTTTATTACCCCGGCTGTAAAGAACCCGATGTTTGATAGCCCTACAAACGATTCGAGCAATTATTTATCGTTATTATTATTATTACTACTACTATTATTATTACTATTATTATTATCAATAATAATCGAGATTAACTAACTATTCCTCAACTTAGTAACTGTTTTTATATTTTCATAACTCTTGATGGATTTGTACGTCTATCAGTTTATAACTCTGATTAGGATTAGCTAAACAGTAATTTAGGATTAGCTAACCAGTAATTTAGGATTAGCTAAACAGTAATCTAAGAAAAACAGTCAATTGTGAATAGTTATACTTGATGTAGTTATTAATTACAGCATGCAATGAACTTGTTATAATTATAGCCTAACATTATAATTATTAACACATTCACTGAACATGTTATAACTATAACCTAACATTACTAGCACATTCACTGAAATTGTTATATTTATAATCTAACTTTTCGGTCACAGTTGACTGAATTCTGAGTCCTATCCGGATTCCGGATTAGATCATAGGCCACGCCCTCTATAACTTTGATTGACTGCTCTCACTGCGTCCCTGTCGACCAATCACTGCTCTAAGATTTTTATAGATCAATACTCTCGCTCTCTCTCTCTCTCTATCTCTCTCTCTATTCCCTCTCTCTCTCTCTCTCTCTCTTAAATCTCTCTATCTCTATTGTGACTATTATTATTATTATAATTATTATTATATAATAATTATAATAGTGATAGTAATTGAAAAATAGCGTTAAGAATATATGATATAATAATTCAATATCATCCGTGATTAAAGTTAATCCAAGTCACTTTATCTTAGCCTATATCATCATATTCCTCTGAATCTCAGCTTAACTAGGGTCTAGATAATTCACACAATGTGTTATAAGTCGATAAGTAATAGAGATAGTTCAATATCACTTTATATTATAGAAATTAATTAATTAATTAAACCTAATGGTTGAAAATTAATTATTAGAAAACATCTAACTAAATAATCGATAAATATTTAAACATATATGCCTTTCAAATAACTATAAAAAATAATAGTTATAAAGGCCTACATATAAATTGAAACATTGAAGCCTACAATTCAATGGTGGTGGTAGGCTTGAGCCTCATTTTTAAAAATCTATGTATTTTTGGAGAAGGCCTAATATACATGTATATCTTTACAATGTGTTATTTGTCTTAAAATTACTTCAATTCAGTTATTTGTGATTTCTTTCTGGTGTTGTGCATTTAGAATGGGTCGCTTATTTCTCAAATATATTTAAAACTCAATGAAATATTACAACTACATTACAGTTGTCCCACAACTCAAATATGCTTCACTGGTAAACCTCAAAGCGAGCCTTTACTTAGGCCTTTTAAATATCTAACACAATTAGTAGTTTTAATTAAACATATAAATATAAAGACTACAACTCAGTAGAGGGGGTAGGGCTATGCTTCACTGATAAACCTCAAAGCGAGGGTATCTTTGATGGGACACTTGCCTCTGGAGGGCGCACTTAGCCTTATCCTCTCTTCTGCTCTCCTCTCATTGACTCTTAGAGAGATTTTCCTAAACCCAGAGAGCCCAATCTCTTCTGATCTCCTTTTGGTGCAATAGTTTTGTATAAACTGATATTTATTTATCAAATAAATTCATTTTTCATATAACATAGCAACAATTTGAGTGCTACAGTCATCGCTACAGTCATCAATGACGGCATCGAACACTATTGAGACACAGCACTATGGAAAATAATTAATGATTATTTATTTATCAAGTAAATTCATTTTTCAAAATCTCTTTATGGTACAATATGCATGTATTATGTATCTTTGCAATGTGTCATTTGTTTTGAAAATAACTCAATTTTATTTTTTGTGTTGCCTTGCTGAGTCCCATTAGGCCTAGGCCAATATTTCTGGTGTAATAGCTTCGTATAAACTATTATTTATTTATCAAATATATCCATTTTTCAATAGCATAACAACAATTAGAGTGTTACAGTCATCAATGACAACATCGAACACTATTGAGACCAAACATTAATGAAAAATTAACTGTTATTTGTTTTTCAAATAAATTCATTTCTTTCACATCTCTTCCTGGTGTACACCTAATAGGCAACAAACATGTGACTTTACAATGTGTTATTTGTTTTCAAATTAATTCAGTTCTTTAAGATGTCTTTCTGGTGTAGTACATGTAGAATGCGTCGCTTATTTCTCAAATAAATTTAAAGCATATCTTGGTGGTCATTATGGTTTTTTATTGGACTGGTTATGTAGATTTACGACTTACACCGTTTTTGACACTTTTTATACTTCATCGGCTTGGATTTGGTTCAAAGGTGCTTGATATTGTGATGGACTTCTCTTCAAAGAGGCTCGGCACACTCGAGCTACCGTCACAAAGAGTAATCAAAGTCAACTCTAAGCTGAATATGATTCTTGGATTTTGTCATCTGTAAGCTTAACCCTTTTGGGAAAGTGGAAAGTAACGGAACGCATTATTTATAGAAGCTTGCATGTACAGTATATTGTAGTTAAGTGCGTCAAGAAGAGGTGTCGCTATGTAGAAGAAAATTCTTTTATTTGAAGAGTGGTGCTTGAGCCCCAGCTGTGCGCTCTCTAAGAGAGAATCATCTGTTGTCAATCAATCCCGCTTCCTCTCGAGGGGGCGGTCCATAAAGTAGCGAGTAAAATATAGCAAAGCTGGTAAGCTGTTAACGTCAGTTCCCTAACTCGACAGCGATGTCAGTGACGGGCGAGTGACCATAATGCAGCAAGCCCAATGTAGACAAACTTTACGATAGTTGAACAAATGTATTAAGAAATTGGAAGAAGAGATGGATAGGACACATTCTAAGGGGGGATGGTCTATTAATAGAGGTCATAGAAGGTAGAACGGAAGGAAAAAGAGGCAGAGGCAGGCCGAGATTAGGATGTTAGATGATTTAAAGATCCACTCATATGCGGACATGAAGAAGAAAGCGAAAGACAGAGAAGAGTAGAGGCGTTATATACCATGGACCTGCCAGTAGGCTGTGCACTAAGAGAGAGAGAGAGTTGAACAAACACTGCTATATCCGTTAATACTACTGCGTAGGTGTTATTATGATTAATGCCTGTCTAAGTAGATCATCAAGTACGTCCCTGACAATGCCTAGTGGCGAAGAAACGGACGTTAAATTTTTATTGATTGATCAAATGATAAAACACAGAAACCACTGCGTCAAGAGAAAGTCACTACTAAAATTTGTCGGGTGGCAATACCCCCCCCCCCCTTCCCATAGACCCTTCCTACCCATAATGTAACTGTTTAGCTTACTATTATTACTGACCTCTTTCTGTAAAGTAGTCCGGAAGACCGAGTTCGGCCATGACACTGCTATATAAGTCTTCGTTGTTAATAGTAATAATCTCGGATTCTTTACACTCGGGGTAAAAAATAATAATAATAATAAATAATAATAATTGATTTGAACCCCGAACATACTGATCTCAGGACGAATATCTCACCGGCTTCGTCACTGGCTCCAACCAATAATAATAATAATACCCAACCCCCTCTCCTACCCGCACATAAAATCACGGCTACTCGACGTTAACGTTATGTAACGGTTGTACAGCCGCGTTGTTTCAAGCCGTTTCCTCAGGCGTGCTAATTTGACGTAATCTGACGACATTAGGAGAGTAGCCTAAGTGTTGTGCTTCATAGGCGAGGGAATTTACCCAGGCGTGACGTAAAATGTCTAAGGGATAGCTAGGATGAGAATTGATTGGATTTTTATGCAAAAAATATTTTAGAAAACTCTTGACGAGCAACTCTTGGCAGTTATTTGCAAATATACCACGTTGCACACATGGAGCTTCAGATTCAAATTTCTTTAGTTAATTTGAACTAAAGAAATTTGAACTTTCAGGATTTTGGAATTCGTACCGTCCGGATTGTTGAAGAATATAGACCTACTGTATACTGTATACCGTAAAAGGCGACAAATAACTAAGACCCAAACCAACGTTAGGAGGGGCATTCGGTTTGAGAAAGCATAGGCTCCATGTATTGCTAGATATTGTTCTAATCCTGACCCTAATGAAATTGGGATTCAGGAGAAGAACATGTGAGTTATTATTTTTATGACATACGTTAAGAAATACCGCAATTCATTTAAAAGAGAGAAAGAGAGAGAGAGAGAGAGAGAGAGAGAGAGAGAGAGAGAGCGAGAGAGAGGGGGAGGAGAGAGGGAAAGACACAAAGAAAGGAACACAATCTAAAACACAACGATCATTCTAAGATTAACAGTAAACTAAGAATAATTTCCAGACAGTATGGACGAATAAATTATATCATAAAATAAATATAAACTCAGCTGAATCTAAAATAACAATCTAAAAAAACAATTAACTCATTAAATATATAACTGACAAACTTGTAATCTCTCTCTCTCTTTCTACCTCTCACTCTCATTCAAGCTTCCCTTCTCTCTCTCTCTATCTCTCTCTCTCTCTCTTTCTCTATAGTGCTCCGCCAAGTGGCAGGTCCAAGGTATATACCCCGTTCACATTTTTCTTTAAAACCTTATACAGAGCACTCCATCGATTAACGAGTTAATTCCTTCAGTCATAACTTGAGAAAAATACGGCTTCTGAGGTGGTTTGTCTTTGTCTTCCTCACATCTTGCTCAATTGCCTCTTACAACACGCGCAGTTAACGATTTTTCTATTCCTCGATGGCTCTTAACACAACACGAGTTTAATTGGGTCTATAATGTAACACACACGCAACACTGCAACACTGGCCTATGAGCTATACATTGGATCAAAAACAAACGAGAAAAGATTTAATACAGAAAGTTACTCTGGTAGTGTTTAGAATATTCTGAAGTTACTGAATGTTAACTCAGTTCGATCGATGGATTAAATATTATTTTTACCCAATATTATTATAACTACTATCAGTGTATATTTTTGTAAATATAGCAATATAATACTACTGATGCAATATTAGTATTCTCATTAACAGTGTAATTAAAGAATTTTAGAGCAAATCTAATATAATAGTAATTTATAATTATTGAAGTATATATAGTGACAATTATAGAGATACATGTTGTTGTTATTATTATTATTATTATTATTTGTAATATTATTATTATTACTATTATTATTATTATAATAATTATTGAAAAATTAAAAAAACAACGATTATCATACGTAGATGTACGTTTCCTATTGACGACAAAACGGACATTAAATCTCGAGCTAAATCGGATTAAATCACGAGCTAGATCAGTTCGAGCTACATCAGTACAAGAAACACACACACAGCGCAGAGATGGCGTAACTTGTACAACAGAAAACACGCCGGCATAGTTCACAAAGCTGCCTACATTATCAGAAACAACAACCATTTATAAAATTATACGAAATAGTTCCACATATTCCATCACCATCTCCCAGGACTTGCATAAAACCGCCAACAGGTTTCGGACTTGTGCCACTTCCACCTAATCCGTAGAGAAGCACCTGATATTTGAACCGTTTCATGAATCTCATCATCATCATTTTCCCTTATGACCTAGTTTAATTAGGGTCGGGATTAGCAAATTCTGTAACAATTTCTACACTCTATGCGCTCACCAACCTAATACCCTTGCCAACGTTGGTTGGGATCTAAGTGCTCTGTCGCCCTATACTACACGTGCAGTCCATGGTTGATCTATTCTTCAGCAGCCCGGACACAACACGGGTAATTAGATTTACGGATCCACGGATTTGCGGTCTCTACTTCTGCTGCTATATAGTTTCTCTATTTTACGGCACAACAGGTCAACAGAAGTAGGCAGATCATCCCGTATTCTTACATAGTGCATTATCCTTCCACTGTTGCACACTCCATTCTCAAAACCTTCAGACCGGCTTTCGTTTAGGACATTACTTCTTCTCAGCACATTTCTTTTTGCAGATTGATCTGAATGAATTGATCTGTAGTGATGTGTGCTGTGGGGACGTCCCTGACATCATCCCTAGATGAGGAAACGGACGTTAACCCTTTATTATTATTATTTATAAAAATTATTATTATGATTATAACTGTGATTATAATAATAATAATAATAATTATTATTATTATTATTTTTGGTGAATTGATCTGTAGCGATGTGTGCTATGGGGACGTCCCTGACATCATCCTTGGATGTGAAAACGGACTATAAAACCTTAATTAGTACTATTATTATTATTATTATTTACATTACACAGTCAGCAGCTTCAGTACGTTAACGACCTCAACAATCTACAAAACAGTCACGACTCGTCTAGAGGCGAGTTCTCGCAAACCATTGTCTGCTCTAGGTGTGTAGATTTGTCAGCCTCGCCGCTACCATCATCGTCTTCAGGTACCTCCTGCGTTGCATCGTCCACCCTGGAGTTGTTGTTATCAGTGCTGGAAGAGGAAACGGCCGGTAAGTCAGCCTTGGATGGATTGCTGGCGTGATTGGTTGCAAGTGCTGCGGTCACGTCATGAGAGTCGTTCTGATTGGTTGAGGTTCCGTTGAAGTCCTTCACCTTGCACTTGGTAACGTCAGACTCGCACTGGTTGACCTCTTCGTCGCTCAGTGCATTGACCTTGGGATCAAGAGGAGTGTGCTGTTGTTGTTGCTCGCTTTCTTCTTCGTCAGATTTTGCATCAGCAGCTTTAGTCTTGTTGGCATCTGCAAGACAACAAATCAGCGCTGACATTAGTTGCGCAGGATCGCCCTTCAATTTAAGTTTAGCTGAGATCGGGAAAATATTTTATAATAAAATGTACTAAAATAAACGATATTATTATATTTTATCATAATACATTTTTTAGTTATTAGTATATCATTGCATCTATATTGTTATAAAAATTTGTATTAGGCTATTTATTAGTTTTTTGTTTATTTGTCTGTGACTACAAGCAATGTTGTTCGCTTTCGAGTGAGGAAACTGACGTTAACCTTAGCTTTACCAGCTTTAGCTCTACCTCTACCAATGGAACTCTGGTTGGGCATACTTCTTAGATTGATTTAATTCACATGATTGGATTTTCATTTATCTATTTAGTTAGATCACCAAAAAGGGTCATTCAACCCTGTACAGTTCACAAGCAATGCAAACAATCAAGTAAATGCAATATGTGAACACAATTTAAATGTGAACCATGGTGAACTTAAAACGAAAAATTAAAAGTAGAAATTAAAGAATTGAAATAAAGAAATTCAAAATAAAGAAAATTAATGATAATAGGTAGGCATAATTATACATTTAAGTTCATTATCATTAATAACTATTTAATAAGTACTGACGAAGATTAATATTGAAACAGTTAACGGAGCGAGATGATCGTAAATTAGACGGAAGGGATAGCCAGGGATTAATTCACATGATTGGATTAGTTCACATGATTGGATTAATTCACATGATTGGATTAGTTCACATGATTGAATTAGTTCACATGATTGGATTAATTCACATGTTTTACGTCAAGGGAAAGACGTCGAAGGTCAGGAGGTTGATGTTAATGTCAAGAGAATCTAAATCATCCAGAATTTTGTTATTTAGTTTTAAATAAAAAAACAAATACCGGTACAAACTTTTGCACAAAAATGTCAAATACACAATTTTCTAACGCAATAAAAGGAATCGCGTTTAAATATTTAAGAAATCTTCAGTTACGCTTAAGTTGAGAAGGATTCATAATAATTAATTGTGAACGATATAATATTGAACCTATCTGTGAGGAATTGTACATAAAGAAAGAACTAATAAACATTCGCTATAAACAAGAGAAAACTTTGGCTACACTAACTTTTGCTCTTTGTTTTGGGGTCAGCTGTATCATCTTCTGTTGACTTGCCAGCAGCTTTGTCTTTATCACCAGGGTGACTGAAATACTTGAAATGTTCTGGATTCTTTCTGTAAATAGTCACAAAAAAGCCTTAACAGTAAAGCGTTCAGCATTTCTTCCATAAACTCAGACGTCAAAATTAAAACTTTATTACACAATAAATCAAGAACTTTATCACAATTTTATCAATCAATCAATCATTCAATCAATAAATAAATAAATCAACCAATCAATAAGAATAAAACACCCGGTTCTGCGCCATATAACAATGTCAGAGACGTCTCTTGCAGACTCTGCACTCTGCACCAGCTGACGCCAAGTACTACATGATGAAGACTGAGAGTATACAGAGACCACAAGATTTATCACCACAAATCACCTGTACGCATATTGTCGAATGCCTATGACTAACCTATAACAGTCGCTGCCGTACTTGCACGCAGTCTTTGTCACCTCCTCTTCTTCTTCTTCCTCATTGTTCTCACTCGTCTCGTTCTTGTTCTTCTTCTCTTCCTCCTCATCAGACGCCGCTATAATCCTCCGCCGCCGCCTCCCCGCAGCCCCCGCACCCCTAGCCCCGCCCCGAGTCTTCGCCCCTCTCCTGCCCCTCTTGCCCATCAGAGAGTCCTCCGAGTAGTTGGACTCGCTGTCGCTGCGGCGCTTCTTGCGGGAACGCGTCGTCTGCGCGCCGCGTCGTTTCGTCGCGCGCGACTTGGCGCCGTATTCAGAGTCGTCAGAGTCGTCGGAGCTGTCGCGCTTCCTCTTCTTGGCTGAGCCGCGCCGCGTAGTGGTGGCCTTAGCCGGAAGTCTACCCCTTCTGCCAGGCTGATCAATCAATTAATTAATCAATTAATTAATTAAGAACATTAATTGATTGGAAATATTTACCAATGGATTGATAATCAATCAATCAAGGTCTACCTCTTCTACCAGGCTGATCAATCAATCGATAGATCATTAATTGATTGAAAATATTTACTGATCGATCACTAATCAATCAGTAAATCGATCGATTAATGAATCACTCCATCACACGGAGACAAAGTAACAAAGAGTCAGAATTAATCAAATTCAAATCAAAATTGGCCGTTTATCAGAGAAAAACTAATTGTTCTTATTTAGCGACTATGCAGAAAATTATTATCTAATTGAACAGCTTTGTGAATCAAACACAGGATTTAAAGTGAGAACACAGTTAAACACAGGAGTAAGAATCTATCCATGACTAGAATTTTTTTTAGTAATACCGAGAAATTGATTATATCATGGAAATTATGTCATGGAACATCATCATCGTCATCCTCATCATCTTCCCATAAATTCCTCTTTAACTAGGGTCGGGATACGAATAGACCTTCTCCAGTCCTCTCTGTCCACACCATCTCATCAGTCAATCCCCTATTAAAATATCAATTATATCATGGAACAGTTTAATTTTATTATAAATTATATCATATATATATAACATAGTTAATATTGTTTATTACATCCTAAAAATTATATCCTATAAATTCATTTAAACTGATTTAAATTAGATATTTATGAGATAGACGCACTTTTTGTTTCTTCTTGTTGCCGCGCCAGTCGCTGCCAGAATCATCAGAGTCCATGACAAAGTCGCTGTCTTCCTTCTTCTTTCTTCCTCGACCCCGCCCCTTGCCACGTCCCCTGTAGCTCCCGTCGTCACTGTCGCTCTCTGAGGACGAGTCAGACGCTGATGGTTCCTCCAGGCTCTCGTCGTCTACAAAGTCTTCATCTGCAACAACGATCAATCAATCAATCAATTAGTAAAATAATCATTCGGTCAATCAATCAATCAGTAAATTAATCAATCGGTCAACCAATCAATTAATCAACTAATCAATCAATCAGTCAATCACTCTATCAATCAATATGTCAGTCTTTTAAATAATCAATCAAATCCTATATCATTTACAAAGCACTCGTGCAACTATTCTACTTCAATGACCGTTCAATCATTTGCTCAATAAATTATTTCATTGATCGATTCTACAATCGATATAAATATAATCTCGGTTCTATAATTATTGATCTTGTAAATCAATAATACCATAAACTTCATAACGATGAGGACTAAAAATGATAGCATAACTAAAATAACAGCACAACTAAAATGATAGCACAACTGATATGATAGCACAACTGAAATGATAGCACAACTGAAAAGATAGCACAACTGAAATGATAGCACAACTAAAATGATAGCATAACTACAAGGATAGCACAACTAAAAGGATAGCAGAACTAAAGTGACAGCAGAACTAAAATGATAGATGCGCACTTGAGCTTCTATTCTTCAGAGCATAAAATAAAAAATACAAGATAAAAAATATACAAAATGAATAAACAATAAACGTCACAAATACTCGCCATATTTAGGTTTTTTCTGGGCGGCCGCTCTGGGTCGTCGCTTAGAGGCTTTTCTACCGTACTCCTCCTCTGACTCATCCTCTGACTCATCGCTGTAGCTCGTACGTCGTGATGACGTCTTTCTGGGCGTGGCTTTCTTCTTGTTCCCCGCCCCTCTCCCGCCCGTCTTCTTCTTCTTTCCATAGTCATCAGAGTCGTCGTCGTCAGAGAGATCATCCCAATCATCGCTGTCATCATCCCTGTATGAGCCTCGACCTGTGCACGCAGACATAACTCATCTTTATCTTCATCATCATCATCATCATCATCATCATCGTCGTCATCATCATCCTCATCATCATCATCATCGCTGTCATCATCTCTGTATGAGCCTCGACCTGTGCACGCAGACATAACTCATCTTTATCTTCATCATCATCGTCATCATCATCATCATCGTCGTCATCATCATCCTCATCATCATCATCATCGCTGTCATCATCTCTGTATGAGCCTCGACCTGTGCACGCAGACATAACTCATCATCATCTTCTTCCCTTGAGTCCTTGCTTAACTAGGGTTGACAGATTTCTAACCAACAGTATACAAGTGATATGATACAGTTATAAATCCAGCTTAGCAGCTAGTTCATAACATATCTTTATCTTATTTTAGCGCCATCTAACTGAGGAAGACAACAGGAAACCACCTCAGAAGCCATACGTTTCCCATGCTATAGGCTACATAAGGTACAGATAAGGCATAGACTTTGTGAAGGGATTAACTTGTTGATCTAAGGAGTGCTCTTATGGAGCGAGAAAACAGACTTTGAGTATGAATTTGTACCAAGGACCTGCCACTTGACAGTGCACTGAAGAAGAAGAAGATACCTTTAGTTTTGCTGGTTTGCCTGGCGGGGGCGACCCGAGCGGGGGCAGTCTTTCCCCCGGCCCTGTTTGACTTTACCTCCCCCACTCCAATCCTCCCCGCAGCGCCAATCATCCAGCCAGGTAGAACCCTGCCTCCATCAGCGACAGACCCGACCTTAACCACGCCCCCCGTGGCTTTAGCGGGCTGCTTAACGCATAGGCAGTATATACACATAATATCATCATCATCATCGTCATCATCAACTTACCTTAAATCAGTACAGTACATAATAACTATATATACATATATATATATATATATATATATATATATATATATATATATATATATATATATATATATAGATTAGATATATATATATATATATATATATAGCCCTCTGACAGACCGCTCGATATGAAAGAAGTGTTATTGTCTAACTATTGACGGTTTATGTTTATTATTATTGTAGTTTAAACTCTAAAACACCAAATGCACTGACACCAAACCAAAAATAGAGAAACATAAGAAAGGTAAGATAAAAATAAAACAAAGCATCAGATAGAAATACACAGGCAGAACACATGATACGAATGAAGTAGTTTAATTGTCTAACTACAGAAGAGTTCGGCCACTCAGTGTTATCAAGAATCGATGATGATATTATGTGTATATACTGCCTATGCGTTAAGCAGCCCGCTAAAGCCACGGGGCTTTATATATATATATATATATATATATATATATATATATATATATATATATAATCTCATGTGGAGATATAAAATCATCATCATTATCATCTTCCCAGTTAAATCCTAGTTTAACTAGGGTCTGGATACGAATAGACCTTCTCCATTTAGAGAATAGACTATCTCCGTCATCATATCATCGCTATTTTTCTTCATGTCCTTCTTAATCACCGTATCCCACGTCAGTTGTCGTCTAACTTAACAAGTCCAACTCTTCCTTCCTAACTCTCTTCCACTCGTTCAAATTTAAACTTAAACTTCAATTCGTTTACACCAACGTCAGAAAGGCTTGTTCGGGTAACAAATTCTTTAGCGCCTATAGGCTCCAGAAATTGTCACAGGCTATTTATAATAAATTATATAGTTATGAAGAAAGATATTACTTCGTTTCAACTCGTTTATTTAATCATCACAGCATTACAAGAGGAACAATACAAACAATAGGAACGTGCATGTAGGATAACATCGTACGATTATTTGCATAAGCAAATAACAATACAAAAGAGAGATACATGTATACACCATACATGTATACACATATACATACATGTATATGTGTATACATGTATGGATGTGTATATGTATATGTGTGTGTTTATATTTATATGTGTATATGTGTATGTATGTGTATATAGATCTATGTGTATGGATGTATGTTGTGTGTATGTATATATGTATGTATGTGTATTCGTTTGTATGTATGTATACATTCGATATTGGTCGCACATTTTGCTATTCACTTTTTGTCATTTAACAATATTGACAATTTGCATGTTACTTGCTCACTTGATAGCTTTGCAATGTTGTCTTTTGTACTTGTCTACCATTGAATTGGTGAAATAAAATAAATAAATAAAAGAGGCTATATTAAAAGAGCCATAGCTCTGTTCAGTAATACCATGATTAGTAGCTATAGCAGAGATATTGATAAGGGCAACAGCTGGCTTTATCAAAACTATCAAAGCAAAGCCTGAAGCTGAAAAAGCCTCTGAGGTAGTTCTCCGGTGAATTCTATACAGAATCTTTAGCTTACTGCAGAGACTCAACCACAAAACGTATAACACTAAATAAGAGACTAAAACAGCAATGAAACGTCACGAAACCTTCGGCTTGGCTTTCTCTACAGCATCTCCATCGTTTCTTCTCTTAATCGTCACATTATTCTCATCTGTAGTAAAGTAGCATAATAATCAATTACAAATCACAAGAGCAAAGCGAATGAAACCGTCTCTCTTTTTACGAAAACACTGACTCAGGCATTAACACGCCCTCTCATTCTCAACAGAACGAGCTCAGCCATTAACACAACCTCTCATTCTCAACAGAACGAGCTCAATCGATATTTGCTTATCAAAAGCTGGTAAAAACGCTAAAAAACTAATGTTATCTCAGTTTCCTCACTCGAAATCGATGTCAGTGACGGGCGGGCCCTGAATTTGAACTCCATACATAGCCTACTGATCCGCGGTCGATCTTGCCAACATCGTTACGGGCTACAGCTAGTGGCGATGTCAGATACTCCATCAAATACTGATGGAATTATCACTGCCTACTGGCAGGTCCATGGTATATAACGCCTCCGCTCATCTCTGTCTTCCGCCGTCCTCTTCATTTCCCACTCATATGTGGAAATGAAGAGAAAGCGGAAAGCAGAGAGGAGTGGAGGCGTTATATGCCATGGACCTGCCAGTAGGCAGTACACTAAGAGAGAGACTGATGGAATATCTGATGGACGGTAAAATTTCCATAAATTACTGATCGAAATTTATAATTAGAATAACAGAGTCAATCAAATCAATAATTAATCTAATAATTGTTAAATCACTTAATTAGTGAAATCCATCATCACAGCAAATAATTAAACTAAACTATTGCTTTTCAATACCATTCTTATTTTAAAATTGTTCTTACATTTTTAAATCACTACCATATCGTGATCGCTGTTTCAGCTGTAGCAATTGATTTTGAGTGTAATTATGACTGATGGACATGAACTCTTGTAGGTATGGCGCTGTAAGGCCCATTTTTGTAAAATCTGTAAATAACAATACTAACTTTACAAAAATAAAGTAGCCAGAAATGTAACGTTATGAAGTTCTAAATGACAGATCCTGAGGAGAATTGAACTCTCGTGGGTTGGAATCCCGGCCGCGCTGATCTGAGAGTAAAATCTCGGACATTCACTGGACTGGTTATACGGAAAATGGACGAAATTGCCAAACGGTTTAAACATGTGATATTAAATGCGATAGATATCAACATAGTTGATCATTTCACTATAAAATGCTTGTTATCACGTATTAACTCTTTAGTCAACAAACCTGCTTCCTCTACCACTTCATTTTCTTTGTCACTGAAAAAATATAACAAGGAGTTTGACTTAGATGTCAAGTTATGACAACGAGAGCGTAAATGTTGGAAAAGTTAAAAGTGACGCTGCGGCAAATAAATAAATATAGCTGCGATCATGCCATGGACTAAGCAAACCCAGTTCAGAGACGTTGTAGTATACCATGTACAATACAAATCTTGGCAAGGCTCCAAGTTCAATTTCATTTTAGAGCACGGGAGTCGATTCTATCAAGTAGTCTGGTCACTCCGGTCTACTCGTTCAAGCGCAAGACACTGCCATAGAATATGTGAATCATTCAAGTTGGCACGGCTCCAAGTTCATGGGCGCAGACACTATCATTTTACAGTTGTGAAGCAGTACGTGAAGCTTTGAATCTTGGCACGGCTCCAAGTTCATTGGTTAGAACTATGTGAATCTTAACGCCATCACAACAGCACAATCATTCAGCATGCTGGTAATTCATTTGCAAATGACCGACTTTGTCGGTCATTTGCAAATGAATGCAAAAATTGAATGCAAAAAAATGAATGCAAAAAAAATGAATGCAAAAATGAATGCAAACATTTGCAAGAATGCAAAACACCAGCATGCAAAACATTGTAGCACTTCCTGCAGTTCTGTCTTGCAAAGCAAGACAGAACTGCAGGAAGTAGCATATCGAAGTAGCATAACTGCAGGGAGGAAAGCATATCGAATAGTCAGCAATGCTAGCAGATACTACTGGTTCTTTCTGAACCACTACAACGGCCCTTTTCAGGGCAAAAATAAAAATTAAATTAAATAATTTATATTTGCAGTACATTAAAAAATGGGGGGTTGCTCTGCTGAAACTTGCATAACTGGCCAATCTATGTACCAAAATGGATGAAAATTGGCCACCCCATCAGAAATTAATCCCTTAGAAATTTGTAAAAGTTTTATTGGAAAATATTAACAATAGCCTGAGATATTAAAACTTTTTGCAGATGTAATCTTTTCTTTACTCACCCTGTATAAATTACATTAATCTTGGAATTAAATAAAAGAAATGTTAAGGAAGATAAACTAAATATAATATTTAAATAAAATTTAATTTAAAAGTTAGGAATAGGAACAGCAACTGTAATGAGTTTCAACTTAGATATAAAAACGATGATAGCAAATGATTGTCAAATATATAAGCTAGACTTTTTGTTAATTCAAGAAACACAGCTACAAAGATACTGAAACATATGAAATAATGGCAATGAAGAATAGAGAATTAAACTTAGGAAAAGTTTCATATGCAGTAGCTGGAATAATTGTACCTAAGAATATTGAACACGAATCTATACCAATTAGTGATAGAAGTCGTTAAAACATTTTAACTTTTTAAATGCAAAATAAGCAAATTATATTATGATATATTAAGCAGTTTAAAAATTTGGGGCTTAAGAATTAGCCTATCCCACAGTAATACAGATTATTGCTGTTCCAAGTTCCTTATAACAGCATGCTGCATAAATTGCGTAGAAACTACACGGTATGTATGTATGTATGTATGTAGTAATTTTGAGGTGTCTGGGACAACAGTTGGCAGAACATTTATTGTTGTAGACAAGTTTAAACATTGAGCATGATGGCATCATATAATATGGAAATTATGTTATATGAAGCTCCGAAAAACGATTAGTCTATAGGGGAGATATAGATCTACGATATTAATCTTTAAATACAATTAGTTTAATTCATTGCCTTTCTGCAGTACAACAATTGGAGTCAAGCAAGAAATCAGTAGTCTCTGTTCTAAAAGGTAAGTGCAAAAATTCCAATATTCCATTAAAAATTAACGTCCGTCAAGCTAGCACCACATTCATCACCACATTCGTTTATTTTTCCTATTTTCAGGTCATTCCAAAGTAAGAATTTTTTTAAATACAAAATTATATCATGACAACATAGAATCTCAATAGAAATCATTTTCGATTGCAAATAATGCACCGCATCATTCTCTAAAGAAAAATGTTGGTTTGAATCATTTCAGACGAGAATTGACAAAATGGTAGCATCTTTTGAGATTCCCATTATGTATAGTAAAGATATTGAAATGTCTGGAAATGAGGAAAACTCTTAGAGTCAAAAAACGCATTAAATTTATTCCTTTTCGAATTTTAATGATGTATTGTAATTGTATCATTCTCTATTTCCATCGATATCGGTTTGAATCATTTCACACAAAAATTGACGAAATGGTTGCATTTTAAAAATCCATAAATAAATTATACCATTTTGTTAATTTTCTTTGAAAATATTTCAAACCGACATTTTTTTTATTAGAGAATGATGCAGTGCATCAATTACAATGAAAATGATCTCTATTGAGGTTCTATATTGTTAAGATATTACTTTTTCTTTCACACAATTCTTATTCTGGAATGACCCAATTCAGGAAAATATACAGGTGGTGATGAATGTCCTGCTAACATGACAGACGTTAAAAATATTATCTGTCAACATCTAAAAATTTCATTTAAACTAAAGAACAATAATTGAACTTCTGCCCAACTTAAATGTTTAAAACAGCTGCAAACCCAGTGCACACCAAGGATTACAGTATAATCGTTAGTCGAGAAAGTGTAGCACACTTATAGATCACAATTTTTGTACTATTTTATGGAAAAGTTCAGAATTAGCACAGCGGTAATGAAAGTAAAAAAGCCACTGAAACAACAAGAAATAGTAAAATGTGTTGCAAATTTCTAACTAAATATTACTCTAATGAGGACAAAAAACAATATTGGCCATCTAATTGTCAGACATTTTAAAGCTAGTAAAAAAGCTAATATTAACGTTAAAATATTAACGCTAATGTTAAAAGCTAATGTTTCCTCCCTCGAAAGCGATGTCAGTGACGGGCGAGCCCAGGATTTGAACCCCGCACATACTGATCCGCGTTCGAATATCTTACCGACATCGCCACTGGCTCCAGCCAAGATTTATATGGATAAGTTATTCAATTAGCGAGAGGATTGACAAGTTTTTGTCGAGGACAGTTTAAATCACGGATTTAAAGAGGTTTAAACTTTAAACGACCTGATAACATTCTTATTTAGAGAAAGTATTTGTTTTGTAAGCCAGAATCACGTACACATACGCTATCAGAATATACATTTAAATCTAGAATATCTAAATATAAAGCAGATACCATCGCCCATGACATTGTCTTCAGGTGAAGAGTTGAACGTTATATCGTTACTGATTTATTTATTACTACCACTATCATTTGCATCCAATTTTGCTCAATATTTCAGTTTCACTTGGTAGTGCATGCACCGCGCGATGAGCACTCCAAACAATTCAACATCCGTCCCTGCCAAATCAATTCTGCCTACACCTAACCACGACAAAGCATATAACCTAAACCTTCAAGAGAGCACAGAGATGTCACGAGATCCGCCGATATATCAACTCGCAGCTCGACTCAGCGAAGAAGTGGAGGACGACGACAACAGTGATATAGAGATGTCTTTGACATCAAACCAACATCTCAGTCGCTACGCTTATCAACTTCTCTTGCATTGTTTGCATCTGTTACGATATCGACTAAGAGCCTTCCCACGACTATAATTGCTAGATATTCTATCCTCGCAAATCAGGCAGTGATTTAAATCAGTTGATTTAAATCATTTTAAAATCATGCATTTAAAAAAAGAATTATTAAATAAAAATAGCAAAAAATCATGTTTTAATTTTTTAATATCTACATTATATATTTTTACCTGAAAATTTATCTATCAATAGAACTTTTCCACGAATCTTCTTTAAACTACTCACAGTGATTCTATTGCTAACCAAGCACACAGTATTATCCTACCATACCAAAGGTAATATTCACTTGCTTGACGACCTGTGCGTCAGTAACTGTCAGTATTTTGTTTTAAAAAGTGTACAAGTACGGATTACAAAATTATAGAAAATATTAGGCAGCTGTCCTTCATAAAGGATCTGCCAATAGAGAGCCCACTGCAGGAGTAAAAGTTTTATTAGTATAATACTTGAATATCAATATGATACTATATACTAATTGATATTTTTACTAGTAGTATTAGTAAAATATTGGATTTTACCAATCCAGTATTTTAATTACCGTTAGAGCTTTAACGTCCATTTTGGAGAGATTTTATTATGATTTTTCAAAATCTTCCTGATAAATCATGCGCCAATCTTATAAGTATGTTATCGATTAGTGTCAACAATGTATGTGGCTTAAATACACACAGAATTTTCTTCAATTTTATCCAACAACTGACACAGAATATAACAAAGTTGTGACCCAGTTACAACTTTGCCTATAGGCCTATAGGCCTATAGGCAAATTGACACTAATCACAATTATTAGCACTATTAACACTAATCACAATTATTAGCACTATTGACACTAATCACAACTTTGCCTATAGGCCTATAGGCAAAGTTGTAACTGGGCCTATAGGCCTAGCTACGCTGGGCCTATAGGCCTATACTGGCCATGCTGCATAAATTGCCTAGCCAACGAGTGCGTGTGTCACAATTCTTAGGTGTATGTCTCAAAATTTAGCATCACATTTATTGTTGTAGACAAGTTTAAACATTGAGCATGATAGCATCATATAATATGGAAATTATGTTATATGAGCTCCGAAAAACGATTAGTCTATAGGGGATATATAGATCTACGATATTAATCTTTAAATACAATTAGTTTAATTCATTGCCTTTCTGCAGTACAACAATTGGAGTCAAGCAAGAAATCAGTAGTCTCTGTTCTAAAAGGTAAGTGCAAAAATGCCAATATTCCATTAAAAATTAACGTCCGTCAAGCTAGCACCACATTCATCACCACATTCGTTTATTTTTCCTATTTTCAGGTCATTCCAAAGTAAGAATTTTTTTAAATACAAAATTATATCATGACAACATAGAATCTCAATAGAAATCATTTTCGATTGCAAATAATGCACCGCATCATTCTCTAAAGAAAAATGTTGGTTTGAATCATTTCAGACGAGAATTGACAAAATGGTAGCATCTTTTGAGATTCCCATTATGTATAGTAAAGATATTGAAATGTCTGGAAATGAGGAAAACTCTTAGAGTCAAAAAACGCATTAAATTTATTCCTTTTCGAATTTTAATGATGTATTGTAATTGTATCATTCTCTATTTCCATCGATATCGGTTTGAATCATTTCACACAAAAATTGACGAAATGGTTGCATTTTAAATATCCATAAATAAATTATACCATTTTGTTAATTTTCTTTTGAAATATTTCAAACCGACATTTTTTTATTAGAGAATGACGCAGTGCATCAATTACAATGAAAATGATCTCTATTGAGGTTCTATATTGTTATGATATTATTTTTTCTTTCACACCATTCTTATTCTGGAATGACCCAATTCAGGAAAATATAGGCATGTGGTGATGAATGTCCTGCTAACATGACGGACGTTAAAAATATTATCTGTCAACATCTTAAAATTTCATTTAAACTAAAGAACAATAATTGAACTTCTGCCCAACTTAAATGTTTAAAACAGCTGCAAACCCAGTGCACACCAAGGATTACAGTATAATCGTTAGTCGAGAAAGTGTAGCACACTTATAGATCACAATTTTTGTACTATTTTATGGAAAAGTTCAGAATTAGCACAGCGGTAATGAAAGTAAAAAAGCCACTGAAACAACAAGAAATAGTAAAATGTGTTGCAAATTTCTAACTAAATATTACTCTAATGAGGACAAAAAACAATATTGGCCATCTAATTGTCAGACATTTTAAAGCTAGTAAAAAAGCTAATATTAACGTTAAAATATTAACGCTAATGTTAAAAGCTAATGTTTCCTCCCTCGAAAGCGATGTCAGTGACGGGCGAGCCCAGGATTTGAACCCCGCACATACTGATCCGCGTTCGAATATCTTACCGACATCGCCACTGGCTCCAGCCAAGATTTATATGGATAAGTTATTCAATTAGCGAGAGGATTGACAAGTTTTTGTCGAGGACAGTTTAAATCACGGATTTAAAGAGGTTTAAACTTTAAACGACCTGATAACATTCTTATTTAGAGAAAGTATTTGTTTTGTAAGCCAGAATCACGTACACATACGCTATCAGAATATACATTTAAATCTAGAATATCTAAATATAAAGCAGATACCATCGCCCATGACATTGTCTTCAGGTGAAGAGTTGAACGTTATATCGTTACTGATTTATTTATTACTACCACTATCATTTGCATCCAATTTTGCTCAATATTTCAGTTTCACTTGGTAGTGCATGCACCGCGCGATGAGCACTCCAAACAATTCAACATCCGTCCCTGCCAAATCAATTCTGCCTACACCTAACCACGACAAAGCATATAACCTAAACCTTCAAGAGAGCACAGAGATGTCACGAGATCCGCCGATATATCAACTCGCAGCTCGACTCAGCGAAGAAGTGGAGGACGACGACAACAGTGATATAGAGATGTCTTTGACATCAAACCAACATCTCAGTCGCTACGCTTATCAACTTCACTTGCATTGTTTGCATCTGTTACGATATCGACTAAGAGCCTTTCCACGACTATAATTGCTAGATATTCTATCCTCGCAAATCAGGCAGTGATTTAAATCAGTTGATTTAAATCATTTTAAAATCATGCATTTAAAAAAAGAATTATTAAATAAAAATAGCAAAAAATCATGTTTTAATTGTTTAATATCTACATTATATATTTTTACCTGAAAATTTATCTATCAATAGAACTTTTCCACGAATCTTCTTTAAACTACTCACAGTGATTCTATTGCTAACCAAGCACACAGTATTATCCTACCATACCAAAGATAATATTCACTTGCTTGACGACCTGTGCGTCAGTAACTGTCAGTATTTTGTTTTAAAAAGTGTACAAGTACGGATTACAAAATTACAGAGAATATTAGGCAGCTGTGCTTCATAAAGGATCTGCCAATAGAGAGCCTACTGCAGGAGTAAAAGTTTTATTAGTATAATACTTGAATATCAATATAATATTACATACTAATTGATATTTTTACTAGTAGTATTAGTAAAATATTGGATTTTACCAATCCAGTATTTTAATTACCGTTAGAGCTTTAACGTCCATTTTGGAGAGATTTTATTATGATTTTTCAAAATCTTTGTGATAAAGCATGCGCCAATCTTATAAGTATGTTATCGATTAATGTCAACAATGTATGTGGCTTAAATACACACAGAATTTTCTTTAATTTTCTAAAAGTGAAGCATTTTCCTTTTAAGTAAAGCCACCTACATTTACAGAATATAACAACTGACACTTACACGGTTCTGTTCTTAGGATAAACAACACGAAACGCAAGTTTGTCAGGCAGCATCAGAAGAATGTCTCCATTCTCAAGAATTTTTGGTTCATCCTTTGGTAACACTGTGCTCTGTGTCTTGTTCTTTGGTCTATAGAAACAGGGATTTGTATGAGTCTGAAAACAAAAATTAGACAACTTTAAACCATGAATAAATAAATAACCATTTACTAAGCTGAAGGCTTAAAAATAACATTTAATATATATAATTATATAAATAGCAGAATATACAGTAGGTTAAAAATTAATTGAAACCTAGCCTTTAAAACATCTAGAGCCTATTAAGCATTAACAGAATTTTCAATTTTCAGAGTTTATATAATTATATAGCATTTCATTTTTAGAAGATGAACTAAATGCTAGAACACTACAGTTCACTTTCGAAACAGAAGAATAATTTCCTATGAAATTTAAGATCTTACAGGAGTCAGGATGGCCTTTCCCTTGTCGTTGACTTCTATTGTAGCGTGATTTCTTGAAACCCTCTTATCAGCTATCTGTTGTGCACACATGTGTTACATAAATATGTCATATTTATGCGTTAGAAAACAGATTAGATATAAATATGAGGACGACAACATAAGTGCAGTTATATATGTATTGTGCATGCAATGAATTTATTAATGTCTTTATAGAGTAGGGGTAGCGTCGTGAAGTTTTAACTGACAGATCCTGAGGTTAATTGAACCATCGTGGGTTCGAATCCCAGCCACGCTGATCTGAGAGTAAAATCTTGGACATTCACAAATGTGGGGGTTATATGGAAAATGGTCAAAATTGCTTAACGATTTAAACATGTAGTTTTAAAAGTGATAGACATCAATACAGTTGATTATTTCACTATAATATATGTTTACTTTCTTATTATAATTAATATTTACTGCTAAATTTTCATAATGTGTAAATATCGTGTATTTCAAAGCTTGAAATATATGGCTGTTAATTATTGCTTCATTGTATGCATTTTGTGTGACATTCCTTCTTCAATAACCATTTTCTGATTATTGAGTGCCATAATTTATCTGGTTTATCTTTTAATTTTGTTGTTATTATATCGTATAATACTTGTATTGCTGAAATTAGATAGTGATGCATGTAAATTGTTGGTAAGTATGAATTTAGATTTTTAAGTATATCACTGCAGTATTGTTTCCTGTACAATTTTTGTATGGCAATACTAAATTACAAGTTACAAGTCTTTGTAACTTTCTGAACCAGCATAATTAAGTTATATAATGATGGCACGTACTTGCATAAATGGTCCTCTTCCAATGACAGTTTTTGTGACGGGGATTTCCACTGCATTTCCCTCGTCAAGTGGAACCAGTTTTATTCCAGACATTTTGCTGTGTAGCTGATATTTTCTAGAATGTTCTATAAAGAGTTTTATGAGTAGAATGACGACGCTTAACGAGAAATATCCATGCAGGTATCCATGCAGCTACTAGGAATACTACTGTTACAGAAATTTGCTTATTAACTGCCTAATAGAAAAGTTACCAACTAAATCAATATGCTGCAAGGGCGCTGAAAATTACTATATAAAAATCAGAAAGTAAATGCGTTCTAAAGCATCTTTTAAGTATTATAAATTATTTATAGTGCTTTATATTTATAGTGCTCAATAAATATTAAAATTACAGCTTTGCAGAAAGCAGTACCAATCCATAAAATTAGTTCAACGAAAAATTACTTCTAGATTGTATCACCCAATATTTGTTACAAAATAAACTGTCTAATAAATATGCGAGAATTAATCCGAGTAACTGCGACAATTTAATTATAACAATAAATAGATATTTTATTTTCTTATTTATATATTAAAATTTAAAAATAAACAAAACAATTCCATAGATATAAAAGAAGTATCTTGTGCTTCCATGGATAAAGCCCTCATCAAACTAGCCCAACAATGACCTAATGACTATTGCAATCTTTTTGCAGAAATTAAAGTTAGTGCCTAAAACTGGATATTAAATTATCTTTCAATATCGTCCTATGCTAAACTTACATGGATAGAGATCATAAAGTAGCATAGATTAGAGGACATACTAGATCTATTAATTAGAGTGCTGCAGTCATCAATGACAACATCGAGCACTATTATAACTTACTGTGTGAACTAGTATGACTTTTTAAAATAGATTTCAGCCTTGTTGAGGCTATTGAGCTCCAGAAGTATGAAGGCATAAAATCTGTTTGATTAAGGTAAAGAGGAAGTCTGCTTGCGGAGGATAAGAAAATGATCATACTCAACATTTTTAATAATTGAAGAGGACGTCGGGCTTAAGGTGGGTGCCCCATATAGGCTCGCCGATAAAATTTTTGTCTTCTCTATTTTCACTGTGTTCATGCATGCATGGCTATTTGTATGTGTAAATATGTATATAAGAGTAAAAATATAAAGTTTAATAAAAAAATAAGTCTACCCTGGAGAAAACTTGGGCTTGAGCGAAAATTGTGGACACTGTCAATCATAATAAAGCTGCAAAGCTCATGTTAACGGCAGTTTCCTCACTTGAAAGCGATGTCAGTAACGGGCGAGTCCAGGATTTGAACCCTGCACATACTGATCCGCGGTCGAATATCATACCGACATCGCCACTGGCTGGAGACAATTTCATAAGAATAAAATCAGACAATTTATGCAAAGAGATTTTATTAAATACATTTAATTAAAATTTAATTAAATACATTTAATTAAAATTTAATTAAATACATTTAATTAAAATTTAATTAAATACATTTAATTAAAATTTTATCAAATACATTTAATTAAAATTTAATTAAATACATTTAATTAAAATTTTATTAAATACATTTAATTAAAATTTAATTAAATACATTTAATTAAAATTTAATTAAATACATTTAATTAAAATTTAATTAAATACATTTAATTAAAATTTTATCAAATACATTTAATTAAAATTTAATTAAATACATTTAATTAAAATTTTATTAAATACATTTAATTAAAATTTAATTAAATACATTTAATTAAAATTTTATCAAATACATTTAATTAAAATTTTATTAAATACATTTAATTAAAATTTTATCAAATACATTTAATTAAAATTTTATTCAATACATTTAATTAAAATTTTATCAAATACATTTAATTAAAATTTTATTAAATACATTTAATTAAAATTTTATCAAATACATTTAATTAAAATTTTATTAAATACATTTAATTAAAATTTTATCAAATACATTTAATTAAAATTTTATTAAATACATTTAATTAAAATTTTATCAAATACATTTAATCAAAATTTTATTAAATACATTTTTTACAAATTCAGACTAAAACACAAGAAACATAAAAATTGCAGATAAGATCTATCCGAGCACAACATGCGAAATACTTTTTCGTAAGATTAAAATTTCAACCAACAATAATTTATGAAATACAAGACACCGTTAGAAAAGTAAAGCTAGTGCGACAGATACTGGAACAACAGAGGTCAGTTGTGAATAACTTCAGAGGAGACATTGAGGGTAAATAGAGAGGATATAATTAAGCCTGATTCAACGCAGATAATGTAATGGCTTAAAAAGCTAAGGCTAACGACAGTTTCCTCACTCGAAAGCGATGTCAGTGACGGGTGAGCCCAGGATTTGAACCCCGCACATACTTATCCGCGGTCAAATATCTTACCGACATCGCCACTGGCTGGATGATATGACTGGAATATAATGAATGTCTCAGGAATGACTGCATGTAATGCCCAGGCGAGTAGAATTAGAAAATGACCACCATGGAGTTTTAAATATATCCACAATAAAATTCATTCTAAGCAATCGACATAGCTCTTTGTGAAGCCACCTTTAGACTAAATTAAAATTAATATATAACTAATCTAGTAATTTAAAAATTAACATGAACCCGCTTAAAAGCATAATTTTATGGGACTACAATATATCCGTTTTTTTAGAACATGAAAGCAACAGTACCTATATGTAAAGAATATTCTCTGAACTTTAAATGCAACAAAGCGTTTTGCAAATTTTAAAGAATCACTCCAAGTCTGTTTCCACAACAGTCTGAACATTAATCAATACTTACAGTAAAGTTAATATAAAGTAAAATTATATAGCATAAAATTCATCTTATTTAACAAAGCCTATAGAATATACAACATTTAGCGTCTGTAATAATCTAAATAGTATGGCAAAAACAATATTCTAGTAAATCTACATTAGATTAATTATTTGCAAATGTCCACGATTGATTTTTAAACAGATAAGTAAACAATCCACAAATAACTACAACAGTTAAGGGAAACAAATAAATAAAAGCAGTCCAGGAAACGCCACAACAATCAATTCTTCTGGCTTTTACATATTAAACAAGTCAAAATCATATACTTCACTCTCACTGTAGAATAAAATCATGCCACACACTGAATTCATTATTTCAAACTTAGATAACAAATATCATTTCATGCTAATAAAATAATAAATCATAGTCAGCCAGCCATTCCAGCATCATTATTTGACAAATTGTCACACAAATAAAATCATCATCATTATCATCATCATCTTCCCTTAAATCCAAGTTTAACCAGAGTCGGGATACGAATAGACTATTTTCCAACCGTCTAAGTCTTTGTAGCGATTTCTGGAGCCTAGGCGCTCACCAACCGACCACACAAATAAAATAATATATTTAAGTAATAAAATAAATTAGCGTCAACGTGGTCCATTGTCCTGTTGCTAAAATAAATTAACCTATGTCACATAAAAGTTAAATAGCGGAAGTTGTTAATAACAATTAAAATCAAATAAAAATAAAAAACAAGTTAATTACTTAACGCTAATGAATAGCAGAAATAAACCTGCAAGTAATTAACAACTAAAATCAGTCCGAACTGATAGATGGTCAGCCGGATAGGATATTGTATATCCTCCTGGAAGGTATAATTTGGGTGTTCTTTATTTTACTTCAAAACGTCAACTGTGTGTGAAATACTTTCATCGACAATCTATACAGTTCTCATTCTCTCTCTCTCTCTCTCTCTCTGTCTCCCTCTCTTTCACACCAACTCCCTCTCTCACTCTCTTTCTCTTTCAATGCCTCGTTCACACCAACACTCTCTCTCCCTCTCTCTTTCTCCCTCTCTTTCTCACTAACCCTCTCACTCTCTCTTTCTCATTCTCTCTCAATTTCTATCTACTTATTTCTCTAAGTAACAATAATTCTATTGCTATTATTAGTAATAGTTATATTTATTGATGCTGACAGAGTTCTGCTCGTAACCCAACAGCTGACGCTATCTCCTCTAAGAAACCATCCCACTCCTCATCTAGTCGCCTCCTCGCACACTTTCCGCTCTCTCGCAGTCCATCTTCTCGCTCGCTCGACGTGCTGCACGCTGGGAGAGAGATCCAAGGTGCTGGGAGAGAGATCCAAGATGCTGGGAGAGAGATCCAAGGCGTAAAGCAGACTGCCTCTGCCTCTGTATCCTCTCGCACCTCTCGCACTTCCAGTGTCTGCAGCACTGAACGCTCAAAACCAGTGGAGAGAAAAAACCCCACAGTGGCAACTCAGCGAGGACGGGTTTTGAGATCTCGTGTATGTGACTCCACCGATGATCATTCCAGTGAGACGAGTGCCCAGAGAGACGTGGAGAGGTCTGCCGCATCCAGAGGGTCACGTCAGACCGCTGGGGCCTGTTCCACCGGCCGGTGGAATCCTAGGAAAAAATCCAACCAGATACAAAGATTTACTCCTAGTCAAGCCAGTCAAATTCCTGCCAGTGTTGTTCAGTCGGCGGCTTCTCGTGGAGCAGTGCGGCCAGGTTCTGCGGGTAAAAACTCAGTTAAGAAGAGTGTTTCGACGCGCTCTGCAGTGGCAGCTGTGCCTGTGGTAGCTAAGCGGCAGCGGAGAATGTCGGAGAAACAGATAAGAGAGAGGTTTATAGTGGAGAGACGGCAGTCTGGGGCGGCTGCTGCGGATTAGTTTTATAGAATTTTAATAATAATAATAATAATAATAATAATAATAATAGTAATAAAGGTTTAATGTCCGTTTCCACATACAAGGATGATGTCAGGGACGTCCCTCCATCACATGTCACCACGAATCGATTTTGTTCCAGCTGAATGTGCTGAATGTTGTCGTGGATAACAGTAGCACTCTAGTTTTGTTGTTGTTATTGATATGCGTATTTGTAAATGTTTAATGTTCTATCGTTTAGGCCAATTTTTGTTATTCGTCAGCGCTAACCAATTACTGTCATTAGCTGGAGACTAGGCTCGTGGAGCACTGGTTTGATTTCTGATTTTAGCCATACTTTAGCCATTTAATACTTCTTTAGGTCTATTTTGTTTATTTGCTAGCACGAAGTGCTGTATGATTTTTTTCTAGAGATAGATAGAAATTGAGAGAGAATGAGAAAGAGAGTGAGAGAGTTAGTGAGAAAGAGAGGGAGAGAGAGTGTTGGTGTGAACGAGGCATTGAAAGAGAAAGAGAATGAGAGAGGGAGTTGGTGTGAAAGAGAGGGAGACAGAGAGAGAGAATGAGAACTGTATAGATTGTCAATGAAAGTATTTCACACACAGTTGACGTTTTGAAGTAAAATAAAGAACACCCAAGTTGTACCTTCCAGAAGGATACACAATATCCTATCCGGCTGACCATCTATCAGTTCGGACTGATTTTAGTTGTTAATTACTTGCAGGTTTATTTCTGCTATTCATTAGCGTTAAGTAATTAACTTGTTTTCAATTTTTATTTGATTTTAATTGTTATTAACAACTTCCGCTATTTAACTGTTGTGTGACATACGTTAATTTATTTTAGCAACAAGACAATCGACCACGTTGACGCTAATTTATTTTATTACTTAAATATATTATTTTATTTGTGTGGTCGGTTGGTGAGCGCCTAGGCTCCAGAAATCGCTACAAAACTTAAACGGTTGGAAAATAGTCTATTCGTATCCCGACTCTGGTTAAACTTGGATTTAAGGGAAGATGATGATGATAATGATGATGATTTTATTTGTGTGACAATTTGTCAAATAATGATGCTGGAATGGCTGGCTGACTATGATTTATTATTTTATTAGCATGAAATGATATTTGTTATCTAAGTTTGAAATAATGAATTCAGTGTGTGGCATGATTTTATTCTACAGTGAGAGTGAAGTATATGATTTTTACTTGTTTAATATGTAAAAGCCAGAAGAATTGATTGTTGTGGCGTTTCCTGGACTGCTTTTATTTATTTGTTTCCCTTAACTGTTGTAGTTATTTGTGGATTGTTTACTTATCTGTTTAAAAATCAATCGTGGACATTTGCAAATAATTAATCTAATGTAGATTTACTAGAATATTCTGTATTGCTTTATATATATAACTTAATTATGCTGGTTCAGAAAGTTACAAAGACTTGTAACTTGTAATTTAGTATTGCCATACAAAAATTGTACAGGAAACAATACTGCAGTGATATACTTAAAAATCTAAATTCATACTTACAATTTACATGCATCACTATCTAATTTCAGCAATGCAAGTAATATTCGATATAATAACGACAAAATTAAAAGATAAACCAGATAAATTATGGCACTCAATAATCAGAAAATGGTTATTGAAGAAGGAATGTCACACAAAATGCATACAATGAAGCAATAATTAACAGCCATATATTTCAAGCGTTGAAATACACGATATTTACACATTATGAAAATTTAGCAGTAAATATTAATTATAATAAAAAAGTAAACACATATTATAGTGAAACGATCAACTGTATTGATGTCTATCACTTTTAAAACTACATGTTTAAATCGTTAAGCAATTTTGACCATTTTCCATATAACCCCCACATTTGTGAATGTCCAAGATTTTACTCTCAGATCAGCGTGGCTGGGAATCGAACCCACGATGGTTCCATTAACCTCAGGATCTGTCAGTTAAAACTTCACGACGCTACCCCTACTCTATAAAGACATTAATAAATTCATTGCACGCACAATACATATATAACTGCACTTATGTTGTCGTCCTCATATTTATATCTAATCTGTTTTCTAACGCATAAATATGACATATTTATGTAACACATGTGCGCACAACAGATAGCCGATAAGAGGGTTTCAAGAAATCACGCTACAATAGAAGTCAACGACAAGGGAAAGGCCATCCTGACTCCTGTAAGATCTTAAATTTCATAGGAAATTATTCTTCTGTTTCGAAAGTGAACTGTAGTGTTCTAGCATTTAGTTCATCTTCTAAAAATGAAATGCTATATAATTATATAAACTCTGAAAATTGAAAATTCTGTTAATACTTAATAGGCTCTAGATGTTTTAAAGGCTAGATTTCAATTAATTTTTAACCTACTGTATATTCTGCTATTTATATAATTATATATATTAAATGTCATTTTTAAGCCTTCAGCTTAGTAAATGGTTATTTATTTATTCATGGTTTAAAGTTGTCTAATTTTTGTTTTCAGACTCATACAAATCCCTGTTTCTATAGACCAAAGAACAAGACACAGAGCACAGTGTTACCAAAGGATGAACCAAAAATTCTTGAGAATGGAGACATTCTTCTGATGCTGCCTGACAAACTTGCGTTTCGTGTTGTTTATCCTAAGAACAGAACCGCGTAAGTGTCAGTTGTTATATTCTGTAAATGTAGGTGGCTTTACTTAAAAGGAAAATGCTTCACTTTTAGAAAATTAAAGAAAATTCTGTGTGTATTTAAGCCACATACATTGTTGACATTAATCGATAACATACTTATAAGATTGGCGCATGATTTATCAAAAAGATTTTGAAAAATCATAATAAAATCTCTCCAAAATGGACGTTAATGCTCTAACGGTAATTAAAATACTGGATTGGTAAAATCCAATATTTTACTAATACTACTAGTAAAAATATCAATTAGTATGTAATATTATATTGATATTCAAGTATTGTACTAATAAAACTTTTACTCCTGCAGTGTGCTCTCTATTGGCAGATCCTTTATGAAGCACAGCTGCCTAATATTCTCTGTAATTTTGTAATCCGTACTTGTACACTTTTTAAAACAAAATACTGACAGTTACTGACGCACAGGTCGTCAAGCAAGTGAATATTATCTTTGGTATGGTAGGATAATACTGTGTGCTTGGTTAGCAATAGAATCACTGTGAGTAGTTTAAAGAAGATTCGTGGAAAAGTTCTATTGATAGATAGATTTTCAGGTAAAAATATATAATGTAGATATTAAAAAATTAAAACATGATTTTTTGCTATTTTTATTCAATAATTCTTTTTTTAAATTCATGATTTTAAAATGATTTAAATCAACTGATTTAAATCACTGCCTGATTTGCGAGGATAGAATATCTAGCAATTATAGTCGTGGAAAGGCTCTTAGTCAATATCGTAACAGATGCAAACAATGCAAGAGAAGTTGATAAGCATAGCGACTGAGATGTTGGTTCGATGTCAAAGACAACTCTTATCATTGTTGTCGTCCTTCACTTCTTCGCTGAGTCGAGCTGCGAGTTGATATATCGGCGGATCTCGTTACATCTCTGTGCTCTCTTGAAGGATTAGGTTATACGCTTTGTTGTAGTTATGTGTAGGCAGAGTTGATATGGCAGGGATGGATGATGAATTGTTTGGAGTGCTCATCGCGCGGTGCATGCACTCCCAAGTGAAACTGAAATATTGAGCAAAATTGGATGCAAATGATAGTGGTAGTAATAAATAAATCAGTAACGATATAACGTTCAACTCTTCACCTGAAGACAATGTCATGGGCGATGGTATCTGCTTTATATTTAGATATTCTAGATTTAAATGTATATTCTGATAGCGTATGTGTACGTGATTCTGGCTTACTAAACAAATACTTTCTCTAAATAAGAATGTTATCAGGTCGTTTAAAGTTTAAACCTCTTTAAATCTGTGATTTAAACTGTCCTCGACAAAAACTTGTCAATCCTCTCGCTAATTGAATAACTTATCTATATAAGTCTTGGCTGGAGCCCGTGGCGATGTCGGTAATATATTCGAACGCGGATCAGTATGTGCGGGGTTCAAATCTTGGGCTCGCCCGTCACTGACATCGCTTTCGAGCGAGGAAACATTAGCTTTTAACATTAGCGTTAATATTTTAACGTTAATATTAGCTTTTTTACTAGCTTTAAAATGTCTGACAATTAGATGGCCAATATTGTTTTTTGTCCTCATTAGAGTAATATTTAGTTAGAAATTTGCAACACATTTTACTCTTTCTTGTTGTTTCAGTGGCTTTTTTACTTTCATTATCGCTGTGCTAATTCTGAACTTTTCCATAAAATAGTACAAAAATTGTGATCTATAAGTGTGCTACACTTTCTCGACTAACGATTATATTGTAATCCTTGATTATTTCAGCTTCAGTTGGATGTTCACTGGACTTCGTGATGAACAATCCAATCAATTCAACAATCACTACTATGAAATCAAGTCTGTCCACCTGTAACCATGATAAAGTGCCAGCATGTGTATTAGACCTGAAAGAGAGTGCACTGGAGCCTCAAAAAGATCAGCAGATAAATCAACTCACAGCTCAACTTAGTGTCGAAGTGGAGGACAATGACGACGATGTCACGATGCTACTGTTGTTGTTGTCGCCGCCAAACCAAAATCTCGATCACTTTGCTCCTCAACAACGCTTACATCTATTAATAGATCTTCTCTAACCTATTTATACACTAATGTTAGCAGTTCTATCGATACACGCCATGCTATACATTTTCCTTATATACGTAGTGTGGTCCTCTGTAATATAATTGCTGCCACAAAATTATCATTTTTGCAATGTTTTATAAACTGTATATTTTATATGCTAAGGATACAAATTTTTAGAGAAACTGAGACAGTCGTGTCATGAAGGACCTGCCATTAGACAGCAGTCAGAGAGGTGCTACAGTATAAGTAATATTAGTATGATATTGGACAATATACTAATACAATAGTATACTAATCAATATTATTTAATATACATATATATATTTAATGAGCCAGTTTGGTCCATCTGTCTGTCTTAAGTAACTCTGACGTGTCAAAAACGTCATATTTATAATTCCTTAATAGTTACACAATTACAGCTCTGTCATTTGGCATGTAGAAATTTATTGCGAGTATAAATTTAAATTTAGAATTTCTAAATATTAATGCTAATTACAGCTCTGTCATTTGTCCACTCTAAATTTATGATGCGTATAAATTTAATCGCAGCGTCATATTTATAATTTCCAACTAAAACACCTTTTCATATATAAGAAATTTTTAGATATTTATTTCTTGAGAGGTGAAAGCCCACCTTAGGGTTGAGAGGTTGAGTTTCAAATCAAGCTTCAGTTAAAAGTGGCCATTTTCCTAGATGAGTACATTTTGCACACGGGGACATCTATTCACAAATATTGTTAGTTCTTTTGCCACATACAGAATAAAACAATTGACACTTACGCGGTTCTGTTTTTAGGATAAACAATATGAAAGGCTAGTTTATCTGGCAGCATCAGCAGTATGTCTCCATTCTCAAGAATTTTCGGTTCATCCTTTGTTAACACTGTGCTCTGAGTCTTGTTCTTTGGTCGATAGAAACACGGATTTGTATGAGTCTAAAACAACAATTTTACAACTTTAAAGCATCAGTAGTAAATGATCATGGGCTAGAAATTAATAGATATTAATAAAAACCTTGAACATAGTAATTTACTCAACTGAAGGTTTAAATATAACATCTATTATATTATTTATTATTTATAATATTTATATATAAAAAGAATTATATACAGTTTCGAATTAACTTGACTCTAGCCACTAAAACACAACTTTTCAAGGGCATTTTCATAGGTGACAGTTTATATGAAGTAATATAGGCTAAAAGTTGAGCTGAGGTCTGCCAAGAATCTCCTAAATGACAAGCAAATGACAGGCTGAATTTAGAATATGTTACCTAAAATAGAATTATATTATTTATTACATATTAATTATCAATGAATTATTAAATACTCAATAAAACAGTTTATTTAACTAATGAAGAAATAAATAAATATGAAAGTTTACAATCTTACAGGAATTAGGACAGCCTTTCCTTTGTCGTTGACTTCTATCGTGGCGTGATTTCTTGAAACCCTCTTATCGGCAATCTGATGTGCACAATTACACAGATAAAAGTTTAATTACAACGAGACTAAGGTATTTATAAGTAGCTTGTGAGCATTGAATTTATAAATAAGTATTGCTAAAGCTAAAGCTAAGTTTAATGTCGGTTTCCTGCCCGATGGCATGTCGGTGATGGGGAGAGCACTGGATTTGAACCATGCACCTAATGATCCACTGTTGCATAACTTAACAACAATCTACCGGCTTAGATCAACGCTATAAATATTTATATGGATTTCTATTTTACCACTTCAAACGTTATTCGTGCAATAATTTATCTGACTATTTTAATTATTTGTTGCTAAAAAAAAAAAAAAAAATATTATATAAACCGCCTTTTTAGAATTTCTTAATTAAGATTAGAATTGATTAAAATTTATATGTATAACGTATATGTAATTTTTTTGTCTACATACACGTAGGTAAGTGCACATGACATGTATGTAAGTGTATATAGAATTGTATATGAAAATGTGTATATATATATATATATAATATATATATATATATTATATATATATATATATATATATATATTATATATAATATATATAATATATATTATGTAGATATATCTATATATATTAATATATAATATATATATATATATAATTAATATATATATATATATATATATATATATATATATATATATATATATATATGATACCACGATATGTGTCGATATGTTGCATGCAAATAGCTGGTATTTTTAAGTATATCTCTGTAGTATTGCTTCCTTTACAATTTTTGTATAGCAGTGTTAAATAATGACTAGACCGGTGCTACAAGTCTTCATTACTTTCCGAACCAGAATAATTAAGTTTATAACGATAGTACGCACTTGCATAAATGGTCCTCTTCCAATGACAGTTTTTGTGACGGGGATTTCCACGGCATTTCCCTCGTCAAGTGGAACCAGTTTTATTCCGGACATTTTGCTAAGTAGCTGAAATTTAATTTGGCAATTCCCAGACTGTTCTTGAAAGAGTACTATGAGTAGAATGACGGCGCTTAATGAGTAATATCCACGCAGGTGTCCATGCAGCTACTAGGAATACTACTGGTACAGAAATGATCTAATTAAGTACCTAATAGAAACTTTACAAAACAAAACAATATACTGCAAGGGCGCTGAAAGTTACTATATACAAATCAGAAAGTAAATTAATTTTAAAGCAGCTTTTAAGTATTATAAATTACAATTAGTGCTCAATAAATATTAAAATACAGATTAAAATCACAGCTTTGCAAAAGGCAGTAATAATCCATAAAATTAGTTCAACGAAAAATTACTTCTAGATGGTATCGCCCAATATTTGTTACAAATAAACTGTCGAATAAATATGTGAGAATTAATCCGAGTAACTGCGACAATTTAATTATAACAATTAATAAAAGAAATTTTTTATATATTAAAATTTAAAAATAAAACAATTCCAGGGCCCAAGTTTACCATAGATATAAAAGACTTGACATAAAAGTGGTATCTTATAGTCCCATGGAAAAAGCCTTCATCAAACTAGCCCAACAATGACATAACACAATACGGTGGCTCGCAACCTACGGTAGCTCGTACGGTGGCTCGCAACTGCCATAAATTTTTTTTAAACAAAAAAACAAAAAAAACAAAAAAACAAAAAAACAAAAAAACAAAAAAAAACAAAAAAAACAAAAAAACAAAAAAAACAAAAAAACAAACAAATCATTGTTACTATAAATAGCCACTTTGTTACTATATATAGCACACTAGCAGTATCTATATCACACATAGTCGATGACAACATCCAGCACTCGATCTTGAATCAAAGGCCAGCCTATGTGCAAAAAATAAAGTTTATTGTCAATGACAACATCGAGCACTCGATCTCGAGCCAAAGCCAAACCGATGAGCACAAAATTAGGTCAAAAACGGTGTAAATCCAAAATTCAGTTAATTAGTCATGTTAAGTGAATTCGTCAATGACAACATCGAGCACGCGATGTCAAACCAAAGCCAAACCGATGAGCACAAAATTAGGTCAAAAACGGTGCAAATTCCAAAATGCAGAAAATCAGTCCAAAGACTCACCTTGTAATTATCACCGCTTTTGACCTAATTTTGTGTTCATCGGTTTGGCTTTGGCTCGAGATCGAGTGATCGATGTTGTCACTGACGAATTCACTTAGTATGACTAATTAACTGAAGTTTGGATTTGCACCGTTTTTGACCTAATTTTGTGCTCATCGGTTTGACTTTGGCCCAAGATCGAGTGCTCGATGTTGTCATAAACAAATTAACTTAGTATGACTAATTAACTGAATATTGAATTTGCACAGTTTTAACCTCCTTTTTGCTCATCGGCTTGGCTTTGGTTTGACATCGCGTGCTCGATGTTGACATTGACGAATTCACTTAACATGACTAATTACTTGAATTTTGGATTTGCACTGTTTTTGACCTAATTTTGTGCTCATCGGTTTGGATTTGGCGCGAGATCGAGTGCTGGATGTTGTCATCGACTATATGTGATATAGATACTGCTAGTGAGCTATTTATAGTAACAAAGTGGCTATTTATAGTAACAAAGATTTGTTTGTTTTTCTGTTTTTTGTTTTTTTGTTTTTTTAATTTTTTGTTTCAAAAAAAAAAATCAAAAAAACAAAAAAACAAACAAATCTTTGTTACTATAAATAACCACTTTGTTACTATAAATAGCACACTAGCAGTATCTATATCACACATAGTCGATGACAACATCCAGCACTCGATCTTGAATCAAAGGCCAGTCTATGTGCAAAAAATAAAGTTTATTGTCAATGACAACATCGAGCACTCGATCTCGAGCCAAATCCAAACCGATGAGCACAAAATTAGGTCAAAAACGGTGCAAATTCAAAATTCAGGTAATTATTCATGTTAAGTGAATTCGTCAATGACAACATCGAGCACGCGATGTCAAACCAAAGCCAAGCCGATGAGCAAAAAGGAGGTTAAAACTGTGCAAATTCAATATTCAGTTAATTAGTCATACTAAGTTAATTTGTTTATGACAATATCGAGCACTCGATCTTGAGCCAAAGCCAAACCGATTAGCACAAAATTAGGTCAAAAGCGGTGATAATTGCAAGGTGAAAGTCTTTGGACTGATTTTCTGCATTTTGGAATTTGCACCGTTTTTGACCTAATTTTGTGCTCATCGGTTTGGCTTTGGCTCGAGATCGAGTGCTCGATGTTGTCACTGACAATAAACTTTATTTTTTGCACATAGGCTGGGCTTTGATTCAAGATCGAGTGCTGGATGTTGTCATCGACTATGTGTGATATAGATACTGCTAGTGAGCTATTTATAGTAAAAAAGATTTGTTTGTTTTTTTGTTTTTTTGATTTTTTGTTTCAAAAAAAAAATTATGGCAGTTGCGAGCCACCGTACAATAATAATAACACACATTATAGTGAAATGATCAACTACGTTGATATCTATCACTTTTAATACCACATGTTAAATCCGTTAGGCAATTTAGACCATTTTCCTTGTAGCCAGTCCAGTGAATGTCCGAGATTTTACTCTCAGATCACCTCAGGGTCTGTCATTTAAAACTTCATGACGTTATCTACACCTCTAACCATTGCGCTATTGAGACACTCAATATTATAACCTAATGACTATTGCAATCTTTTTGCAGAAATTAAGGTTAGTGCCTAAAACTGGATATTAACTCGATCAATCTCCCTGGCTGTGAGATTGATCGGTTGCAGTTTGTTCAGAATTCTCTTGCGCGAGCAATTTTTGTAGTTCCAAGTACTCACATGTTACGCCTATTTTGAAGTCTTTGCACTGGCTAAAGATTAAAGAGCATATCATTTATAAAACAGCTTCGTTAACCTCTAAGTCCATCATCATCCATGGACAAACTTGTATGTCTCACTTGATTAAAGTGATGCAGCTGCTATTACTCGGTCTTCTAAGTTAATTACTCTTGTCTAATCGTTCTTTCCAGCATGCTGCACCTCAGATCTGGAATTCTCTTCCGTCCAATCTTCGGAAATCTTCATTTGAATCACATCAGCCTTTGCTTTCCTATGAGCAGTTCCATAGGCAGTTGAAGACCTATCTTTTCCATCTCTCTTTTCCATCCAGTGTCCATGAGCAGCGACCTGCGCCTAAACCCCCTTTTCTTTAACTCCCTTTACTTTGGACTGAATTTCTGGATTTTGGAATTTGCACCGTTTCTGGACCATCTTTTTTTGCTCGCCGGCTTGATTTTGTCTCAATAGTGCTCGATGTTGTCATTGATGACTGTAGCACTCTAATTGTTGTTATTGTTGTTATTATTATTAAATGATCTTTCAACATCGTCTCATGATAAACTTACATGAATAGAGATCATAAAGTAGCATAGATTAGAGGAGATACTAGATATATTGACTTACTGTAATATATTAATTAATGTATTAACATAACAATTAGAGTACTGCAGTCATCAATGACAATTATAACTTCACTATCACGATCACTATTATAACTTACTGAGTGAACTAGTATGAATTTTTTCATATATTTCAGCTTTGTTGAGGTTATTGTGCTCCAGAAGTAGTCTATGCAGGCATACAATCTGTTGATATCTGTGATATTTGAAATTTGTTTTTTATTGAGATTTGTGATCTACGCTGTTCAATGTCTCAATAGCGTAGGGGTAACGTCATGAAATTTTAAATGACAGATCCTGAGATGAATTGAACTCTCGCGGGTTCGAATCCCAGCCGGCCGCGCTGATTTGAGAGTAAAATCTCAAACATTCACTGGACTGGTTACATGGAAAATGGTCTAATTTGCCTAACGGTTTAAACATGTGGTATTGAAAGTGATAGATTTCAACATAGTTGATCATTTCACTATCTTGCGTGTTGGATTAAGGTAAAAGGGAGTCTGCTTGCGGGAGATATGGAAATGACAATCTTCCACATTTTGAATAATTGAAGAGGACGTCAGGCTTATGGTGGGTGCCCCTTATAGGCCCTCCGATTAAATTTTTTTCTTCTCTATTTTCACTGTTTTCATACATGCATGGCTATTTGTATGTGCAAATATGTACAAGAGAGTAAAGAGTATAATATAAAAGAATAAGTCTACCCTGGAGAAGACGTGGGCGTGAGCAAAAATTGTGGACACTGTCAATCACAATAATAATAATAATAATAATAATAATAATAACAATAAAGCTGGTAAAGCTAAAATTAACGTCAGTTTCCTCACTAGAAAGCGATGTCAGTGACTGGTGAGCCCAAGATTTGAACCCCGCACATACTGATCCGCGGTCGAATATCTTACCGACTATGCCATTGGCTCCAGCCAATTCTATAGCAATAAAATCAGACAACTTATGCAAAGAGATTATTTTATTTAATACATTTGTAATATATTCAGATAAAACCACAAGACACATAAAAATTACTACCAGAGCACAACACTCGAAATACTTTTCATACGATTAAAATTTGAATCAACAATTATTTAAAAAATACAAGACACTGTTAGAAAAGTAAAGCTAGTGCGACAGATACTGGAACCATACACGTCAGTTGTGAATAACTTCAGAGGAGACATTAAGGATAAATAGAGAGGATATAATTAAGCCTGATTCAACGCAGATTATGTAATGGCTTAAAAAGCTAAGGTTAACGACAGTTTCCTCACTCGAAAGCGATGTCAGTGACGGGTGAGCCCAGGATTTGAACCCCGCACATACTTATCCGCGGTCAAATATCTTACCGACATCGCCACTGGCTGGATGATATGACTGGAATATAATGAATGTCTCAGGAATGACTGCATGTAATGCCCAGGCGAGTAGAATTAGAAAATGACCATCATGGAGTTTTAAATATATCCACAATAAAATTCATTCTAAGCAATCGACATAGCTCTTTGTGAAGCCACCTTTAGACTAAATTAAAATTAATATATAACTAATCTAGTAATTTAAAAATTAACATGAACCCGATTAAAAGCATAATTTTATGGAACTACAATCTATCCGTTTTTGTAGAACATGAAAGCAACAGTACCTATATGTAAAGAATATTCTCTGAACTTTAAATGCTACAAAGCGTTTTGCAAATTTTAAAGAATCACTCCAAGTCTGTTTCCACAATAGTCTGAACATTAATCAATACTTACAGTAAAGTAAATATAAAGTAAAATTATATAACATAAAATTCATCCTATTTAACAAAGCCTATAGAATATACAACATTTAGCGTCTGTAATAATCTAAATAGTATGGCAAAAACAATATTCTAGTAAATCTACATTAGATTAATTATTTGCAAATGTCCACGATTGATTTTTAAACAGATAAGTAAACAATCCACAAATAACTACAACAGTTAAGGGAAACAAATAAATAAAAGCAGTCCAGGAAACGCCACAACAATCAATTCTTCTGGCTTTTACATATTAAACAAGTAAAAATCATATACTTCACTCTCACAGTAGAATAAAATCATGCCACACACTGAATTCATTATTTCAAACTTAGATAACAAATATCATTTCATGCTAATAAAATAATAAATCATAGTCAGCCAGCCATTCCAGCATCATTATTTGACAAATTATCACACAAATAAAATCATCATCATTATCATCATCATCTTCCCTTAAATCCAAGTTTAACCAGAGTCGGGATACGAATAGACTATTTTCCAACCGTCTAAGTTTCTGTAGCGATTTCTGGAGCCTAGGCGCTCACCAACCGACCACACAAATAAAATAATATATTTAAGTAATAAAATAAATTAGCGTCAACGTGGTCCATTGTCTTGTTGCTAAAATAAATTAACCTATGTCACACAATAGTTAAATAGCGGAAGTTGTTAATAACAATTAAAATCAAATAAAAATTGAAAACAAGTTAATTACTTAACGCTAATGAATAGCAGAAATAAACCTGCAAGTAATTAACAACTAAAATCAGTCCGAACTGATAGGTGGTCAGCCGGATAGGATATTGTATATCCTCCTGGAAGGTATAACTTGGGTGTTCTTTATTTTACTTCAAAACGTCAACTGTGTGTGAAATACTTTCATCGACAATCTATACAGTTCTCCTTCTCTCTCTCTCTTTCTCCCTCTCTTTCACACCAACTCCCTCTCTCATTCTCTTTCTCTTTCAATGCCTCGTTCACACCAACACTCTCTCTCCCTCTCTCTTTCTCCCTCTCTTTCTAACTAACTCTCTCTCTCTCTCTTTCTCATTCTCTCTCAATTTCTATCTATCTCTAGAAAAAAAAATTATACAGCACTTCGTGCTAGCAAATAAACAAAATAGACCTAAAGAAGCATTAAATGGCTAAAGTATGGCTAAAATCAGAAATCAAACCAGTGCTCCCCGAGCCTAGTCTCCAGCTAATGACAGTAATTGGTTAGCGCTGACGAATAACAAAAATTGGCCTAAACGATATAACATTAAACATTTACAATTACGCAAATCAATAACAACAACAAAATTAGAGTGCTACTGTTATCCACGACAACATTCAGCACATTCAGCTGGAACAAAATCGATTCGTGGTGACATGTGATGGAGGGACGTCCCTGACATCATCCTTGTATGAGGAAACGGACGTTAAACCATTATTACTATTATTATTATTATTATTATTAAAATTCTACAAAACTACTCCGCAGCAGCCACCCCAGACTGCCGTCGCTCCACTATAAACCTCTCTCTTATCTGCTTCTCCGACATTCTCCGCTGCCGCTTAGCTACCACAGGCACAGCTGCCACTGCAGAGCGCGTCGAAACACTCTTCTTAACTGTGTTTTTACCCGCAGAACCTGGCCGCACTGTTCCACGAGAAGCCGACGACTGAACAACATTGGCAGGAATTTGACTGGCTTGACTAGGAGTTAATCTTTGTATCTGGTTGGATTTTTTCCTAGGATTCCACTGGCCGGTGGAACAGGCCCCAGTGGTCTGACGTGACCCTCTTGATGCGGCAGACCTCTCCACGTCTCTCTGGGCACTCGTCTCACTGGAATGATCATCGGTGGAGTCACATACACGAGATCTCAAAACCCGTCCTCGCTGAGTTGCCACTGTGGGGTTTTTTCTCTCCACTGGTTTTGAGCGTTCAGTGCTGCAGACACTGGAAGTGCGAGAGGTGCGAGAGGATACAGAGGCAGAGGCGGTCTGCTTTACGCCTTGGATCTCTCTCCCAGCACCTTGGATCTCTCTCCCAGCACCTTGGATCTCTCTCCCAGCGTGCAGCACGTCGAGCGAGCGAGAGGATTGACTGCGAGAGAGCGGAAAGTGTGCGAGGAGGCGACTAGATGAGGAGTGGGATGGTTTCTTAGAGGAGATAGCGTCAGCTGTTGGGTTACGAGCAGAACTCTGTCAGCATCAATAAATATAACTATTACTAATAATAGCAATAGAATTACTGTTACTTAATAGTAGTAATAATAATAACAATTCCTTCTTGCCTATCGCCCCTCACGTGCACTTCCTTCCATCGATGCCAATCTTCTCTCTGTTCCAAATAATCTCACGTAATTGGTCAGACGTTCATTTTCTTACGCAGCACCCACAATCTGGAACTCTTTACCTGCCAATCTTCGCTCTTGTTTTTCTCTTTCAACTTTCTCTAGCAGGCTTAAGACTTACCTTTTCCCACCATAGACATAATCAATCTACTCTGACCATTTTTTGATCACCGGACTGGCCATAGTTTTGGACCTTACTGCTCCTCAGCACATTTCTTTTGCAGATTGGTCTGGATGAATTGATCTGTAGTGATATGTGCTGTTGGGGACGTCCCTGACATCATCCCTGTAAGAGGAAACGGACGTTAAACCTTTATTATCATTAGTATTATTAGTATTAATAATAGCAATGTATAAAAATACCTCCTATGCATCAATTAATCAAAATAAATAGTAAAAAATAACAACAATTAACAAAAATATATCTTTTCCATCACGAAATAAAAATTAATATTTGTAACAATTAATGACAAATATCCATTAAGTATCAATCAATACAAAGTAATTGTTATATTATTTGTAACAATTGTTGGATGGGAACAGTCAGGGGTAGAAAACGACTTGGAATGCTAGAGCATTCGCTTTATTTATTATATAGTTTTAGTGGCGTTATCATTAATATGGTGGGGGATTCAGCGCACTCAGTTAAGCTGCGCGTCAGTTGAACGAAGTAAAGCCACGCTGCACGCGGTTAGTAAATTGTGGGCGACCACTTTGAAAGACCGCGTGTAGACAGCTTTGAAAGTAAACAATCCCCAGGGTGTTGGAGGTTATTCTTAAATCCGCGCCGGCTGCTATTGGAGCGCCAACAAAAGGCAACGACTACTAATAACCATGGAAAGGAATGGAGGAAATAACGAAAACTACAAAAACAGAAACTTAAGAAAGGAAACATTGTAAACACATGCAGTATGTCATGTGTGTAACTATACGGAATATAAAAAAATATATATAAAAAGAAAAGCAGAGCAAATAAATATGTGTAAAGCTATCTTCTACAGACCTGCCAATAGTACAACGACAGATAGAGAAAGAACATAATGTATCCACTTAAAGAACAATTTCCTACTCAGTTTACACATCTATTTACCATGTCTTTATTGGCATATTATTAGTCATTCTCAATTTCTCAGTGTTTTATTGAATAATTTAAAACCGACCAACTTCATTTCTCAACGTCCTGATACTGAGAAGTGAATTTGTCCGGTTAAAAGAAGATCATTATTAAAACCTGCTATAACATTATCAACATGGAATCAGATTAATCAGTTCATCAATACTAGCGAAACAAACACTCAGCAGCACTTCTATTAGCACTTAGCATATCAATTAACCAACTAATTAAAAGATCCACTTGTATGTTGACATGAAGTGTAAAACGGAAGATAAAAGGAAAATAGACGAGTGGAGGCGTTACGTACCATGGACCTGCCAGTCGGCAATGCACTAAGGAGAGAGAGCGAGAGAGAGAGTATTATACAGCAGTTTACCAACCACGTATGTCTAATTAGTACGTAACTAGTATGCATATATACCGAATTTCTGTGCATCCAGAAGTAGGTATCCCCAGGTAAGAAGTGGGTATTCGCAAGTAAGAATTGGGTATTCCCAAGTAAGAAGTGGGTATTCCAAGGTAAGAAGTGGGTATTCTCAGGTAAGAAGTGGGTATTCTCAGGCAAGAAATGGATATTCCCAGGTAAGAAGTGGGTATAGCCAGGTAAGAAGTGGGTATAGCCAGGTAAGAAGTGGGTATAGCCAGGTAAGAAATGGGTATGGCTAGGAAAGAAGTGGGTATTCACAGGTAAGAAGTGGGTATTCCCAAGTAAGAAGACAAATCCTCAGCCACTGCTTCCAGATGACAGTCTCTCGGAGTACACAGGAGCAAATAGATTCCAAACTTTACTTCTACATAGTTTTGCTATTGAAAAGCAAAAGGCTAAAGCCAAGTTTAACGTCAGTTTTCTGCTCGATAGCAGGTCAGTGACAGGGAGAGCAGTGGTTTTGAACACTGCACCTAATGATCCGCTATCGAACAACATGTCAATAAGACACCGACTCAGCCCTGCATTGAGTGAATAGAGAGCTACAATCTGATGTATGACATGAAAGACCATATCAGCAAGAAACTAATACACGTATATAGAGCTTTATACATAGGCCTTTAAATATAGGCCTTTATGTATAGGCCTTTAAGTTAATTAAATATATAGGCCTTTATATATAGGCCTTTAAATATAGGCCTTCATGTATAGGGCTTTATACATGTATATAGGCTTTAATATTTAAATAGCTACACTAACACAAAACAACAGCTCATGCATTGACACAGACACACACACACATGCACGCACACACACACACACACACACACACACACACACACATTGACGCAGTCATGCAGTCAGACTAAGAAAAAATATTTTATTCATAGAAAATCAATCAATAAATGACAAGATATAAAACAAAGAGAAACGAGTATTTTCTAAATGAACCCGAACAAGTACGATTTCCAGTATAACTGGGGAATAAGACGACGCTAATAATAATAATAATAATAATAATAATAATAAAGGTTTAACGTCCGTTTCCTCACCCAAGGATGATGTCAGGGACATCATATGACACATTGGCAAGAACTAAGCAAAACTGTGGTAGAAATTCACCCACAGTTTGACAAAAATCATACTGTAGAAGTTGGTTGGATTTTAATATACCATTAAACTATTAATTAATATACTTATTACTGCCACTAATCATTATTCTACTATTAATCTATTTTCGGTTCACAGAAATCTTTGAAATATGTTAGATAAAATACGAATTAACCTAATAAAATATAAATTAATCATCCAATGAATAGCGTAATAACCTGTTTAGTCAGTAGTGCAGTAGTTTACTAATATAATACAGTACAATAATTTTTTACTAGTATAATAAATTATACATAAAATAATAAATAAAAATAAATAAAAATTGTATTATTAATATAAAATTATTAAGACTATAATAGTCTTCTTCTTCTTCTTCTTCAGTGCACTGTCAAGTGGCAGGTTCAAGGTACATATTTATACTCAAAGTCTGCTTTCTCGCTCCATAAGAGCACTACTTAGATCAACAAGTTAATCCCTTCACAAAGTGTATGCCTTATACATACCTTATGTAGCCTATATCTTGAGAAAAATATGGCTTCTGAGGTGGTTTCCCGTTGCTTTCCTCAGTTTGGTGGATTAATTACCATTTAATCCTGGGGGAAAATATTTCATGGTGAGGTGGGTCCCCTCTTGCCATCCTCAGCTCCTGCCTTTAGTCGTCTCTTACGTACACGCGGCAATAATAGTAATATAACATAAATAATTCTTTAAATGAATGATACTGGTTACACCATTAAACATTAACACACACATACACATGCATGCTCACGCGCACACACATACACGCACACATACTTTCTCTTGTGGTCTCTGTGTACTCAGTCGTCACTGTGTAGTGCTTTAGCGCCTGTTTGTGCAGAGTCTGCAAGAGACGTCCCTGACATTGCCTTATGGCGAGGAATCGGAAGTTAAATTCTTATTGATTGATTGAACTTTAGCAATCACAGTTAGTATTAACAGAATAGTGGCGGTTTGCTCTACTAGAAAAAGAGGAGAATTCTAACAAAGAGGAGTCAGCATCAACAATTAGGAAACAATATCGCTTAGGGGAGACTAGAGGTAAAACGGACCATAAAATATAACAAATAACAAACAAAATAATCACATATTATCATGCAAAACGTTCTAAACTATCTGATGAAATTTTGACAGAAAACATAAGCTCAACCTAACTAAAAACGGACAAAAAGACCAGTAACTAAACATCCGTCTGACCATCAATGAAAACTCATGTAATGAAATGATTCCCATTGAAGAATCTCATTTCATAGTCAAGCAAACTAAGCAGCGCTTTAACACGTACAGAGAGCGACAAACACACAGAGACACAGACATGCACAGACACATACGTCCAGCCATGCTGAAACAACACATAGTTCCCACAAACCACTTGAGTTCCTAGCCCAGACGCTCTTCTGGCTAGGTCTTCCTCTCTGCCCACAGCAAAGATGGCCCGCATTCCTGGTGAGTACGAGCCCGATAGAGTGGCAGACACGACACCAGATGGAGCAGAAGTCTGTCGAACAAACGGAAGTCTTTCGACGTTCATTCCGTAACTCGAGGAAGCGACTGAAGCGGACGACTGAGGAATGTGTCTGGAGAAAAAAAATCCAGCCTCCCTGCCGCCGGATGAATCCCTACAACGACTGCTTCCAGCTTTAGATCCTCTAGAATAATCCGTACAGGTAGAAAACTTGCTCCAATACTGCCCCACAGCAGCATCACTTGATATCTTAGCTTTAAACGATTCTCCACGGATATCTGAGCTTGCTGAAGGTTGTACAACTTGTCCGCTAGGCTCAACATCTCTAGATGATCCTGCTCTGACATGACCTCCACCCGCCCTTGACCTTGATGATCTGTTCAGCAGCCCTTCCACACTCTCCTCATCATCATCATCATCGCTCGTCTCGCTGCTTGAGAGATTCTGTATCTCATACTCCACCTCTCCACTCTCTCGTGTCCTCTCTCCTCCTTTCTGTCGCTGAGCAATCTCCGCCTTGGATCTCATCATCGTCACGCTCGTCCTACGACCAGCCACAGCTCTTCCCAAAACCCTCCTTTTGCCGAAATTTGCAAACTTCGGGAGATTCACCCGCTCGCGGCAGATTATTCCAAACGGCAGCTGAGGGCCGATGGCTCTCAGCCTCATTCCTCCCGCCGTCTTTCTCTCAGGCTTCAGAGGAGGCGGGGCCTCCGAGGTGCCTTCCAGCACCTGAGACCTGGTGCTTCGTGCCTGAGCGGTGCCGGCAGAAGCAGCACCGAGCGACTTCTTGGTGCCGTGCTGTTCACTGCAGGTCGTAGTCTTCTTCAAGACAGGCAGAGATCTGTGCGGTAAAATATTGCTAGTGGTTGAGAGGACGGAAGAGTTTTTAAGTGCAAAGGGTTTACATACCGATTTTCTGGAGCCGACTGATGATTTCTGTACCAGAGTCTTACAGCCAACGGAGCGCTAGAATATAAAATAAATAAATCCATCATCACCTTCCCTTAAATCCCAGTTTAACTAGGGTCGGGATAAGAGTAGACCTTCTCCCATACTATATAACTATTATATTCATCATCATCATCCTCACTTGAATTCCAGTTTAACCAGGGTTGGGATACAAATAGACTGCATCAAATCCTCTCTCTCCTACATCACACCACCAGCCAATCCCCATATAACTAAATATTATATAATATATCAATTAATAAAAACTGAACACAATCAATAACTACTAAATCAATATGCTTGTTTCTATCAATATTAGGTCATTATCAACTACGTTAGTGGAACACATTTTCCACACTAAAGGCTGTATTTACTATAAGATAATCAAGTGTTTAAACCTCAACAGTTGCTTAAATTACTGATTAGTCACAATTTGATATTCTGTTAGCTTGAGTCGATGTGTAAAGTAATGCATTGCTGCGCGTCTGTTATTAGACTTTTAAACAGTTGATTAGTTACACCACAGATTAAGAAATAATATTTTGACTTTGTTTAAAAAGTAAGCCTCAAAGACAGAGCTGTGATTGGCTGAGCGACATAATTTTCGCGGTTGACCTTGTAGTTAATAACCACGCAACATGCTTTAGTGAATACCAAAAATTCTGAACAATAGTTTACACAACAACAGATGCGTAAGTGATCAAATGATTGGAGAAAAGTTAGTAAATGTGGGTATAAGTCCCAACCTTATCCAGCCTGAACCGGTCCAGCTTCTTTCCATTTCCAGTAATGACTCTACCGCTGCCGCTACATCCTCTAACCTGGAGTTTGGAGGCCGAGGACTTGGTGGCGGCTGCAGAAGCAGGAGCAAGAGGATGGGAGGTCGTCACGGAGGAGTTAACCTCCGGAGTGTCGGGTCTGCTCGCCTCCGACTGACTGACTGGAGTGTTGGGAAAACTGGAAAGGCTTCCGGAGTCACTGTAGTTAAAGAATTCGAGACGAGGTGGCAGCATCGGTGTACCTGAGGTAACGATAAACAACGGGATTACAAAGTGATATAAGTAATTAAAGCTATATCAGTCTAACTAATTAAGGTTATATCGGCCTAACTAATTAAAGCACTATCAGCCTAGCTAATTAAAGTACCAGTTTAACTAATAAAAAAGATTAACTAATAAAAGTACCAGCTTAACTAATTAGAGATAAACTAAATAAGGCTACATCAGCCTAATTAAAGCTACATCAGCCTAATTAAAGATACTCAGCCTATACCTCTGAGACACAGAAATGTGATGAAGTCCTCGGTGGTGACGGTACGTTTAGCAAACAGTGACCTCCTCACTCCAGGTCTACAGGAGTCCAGAGAGCTGCGGAGCAGTCCCAGGGTCGCCAGGCTGGGACTCTCTGGTCTGCTGCCTGACGCAAACTTCCTCTGAGCCCTGATTGTGATCGGACTACAATACGATACAATATGATACGATACGATACAATACGATAACAATACTCCCCATGTTGTGTCATGGTTATTTGGAGAATAGACCAACTGTGTACGTACATACATATATGTATATATATATATATATATATATAGATATATATACCTATATATAATGAATATATATCTAGTATATGATTATATATATATATAGATATATATATCTATATACTGTAGATATCTAATATAATATGTATATATATATATATATCATATATATAATAATATATATACCATATTCTATATATATCTCTATGTTATACTATATAGTATATAATATGTATATATTTAATATACAGTATAATAATATAATATATACTATATCTATCATCATATTATATTACTAATTAGATATATTAAATTTACTACTGGAACTGCCCTACGTCCTATTTGGACCCTGCAGTAGGCTTCAAGGTTAATTGACTCCACTTCGCTCTATCCTCAGCCAGATCACAGATGCTCTCATCTAATATGTTCAAATTCTGATTTACATCTTTGAGATCTTTATTTACTAATTTGATCCACGTTTGTTTATTTTGACAACCTCTTTGTTTTGTCTGAGATTTTTTATTCTCATTTAAAGCAAGTTTTACAGGTGCATTGTTCGGTAACCTAAGTAAGTGACCTATCCATTTTAGTCTTCGTGTTTTAATTGCAAGACTCCATTTTCTTTTCATTTGTTCTGATGTATAAGTTATCGTTGCTTATAATGTGAAGGTAATATATTTTAAGTATTTTTCTTAATAGACTTCTATGAAATATGTCAATTTCATGTTCCTGTTTTGAATTTAACGTCCATAGCTCACTATTATATAAGTAAACTGGCGTAATATAAGCTTTGAATATATTTATTCTTGTTTTCATTGTTATTTTGCTATTTGTTAGTTTCATCTTGTCTTTATTAAAAATAGCCATACACAATTGCTTTCTATGGAACATGTCTCTTTCAGTATTCAAGTAAGAACCTAAATATTTGAATTTCTTCCATTCGTGATCATTTCTGTTTCCAATGGTATATTTTACTGTTTTATCTGTGTTTAGTTTTAAATCTCTCTTATTCAGTTTATCATTGACTTCCTTTTGAATTTTGTCTGATATATATTTGCATGTGCTTACATATATATATATATATATATATATATATATATATATATATATATATATATATATATATACATATATACATATATATATATATATAATATATATATATATATATATATATATTATATTTATATATACACACACCCACATATATATATATACATATATATATATATATATATATATATATATATATTATATATATATATATACACACACCCATATATATATATATATATATATATATATATATATATATATATATATATATAATAAGTACATTTATATACGTGCTGCTTTATGCAATATTCCACAGCAGCGTTGCAAGTGCAAATTAATTGTATGCTCGATCAAATAGAAAAAAGATTATAAGAATAGAATATATATATATATATATATATATATATATATATATATATATTCTATTCTTATAATCTTTTTTCCATTTGATATGTATGTATGTGTATATGTATATGCATATATATATATATATATATATATATATATACATATACATATACACATACGTGTATATGTATATGTATATATATATATATATATATACATATACATATACACATACATACATATATACATACATACATACATTATATACATAGGTTCATTCATAAACAGTTACAGATAAATAATACAAACGTAGTCACTATGTTAGAATCCTCAGATTTCGGTTCACTGGTCTCAGATTCAGCACCATGCTGCACAGCACCGTTTTGCGCTGTGCCAGATAACGGCATAGCCAGGCTGGTTAAAGTAGCAGCAGACTGAGAGCGACTCATGCTTGAGCCGTCCGGCTTCTGATTGGTTGCCGCAGAATTATACATTCCTGTTCATTATATCAACAGGTAATGCTACTGTATTGGTAATACTAGGCAATCAATAAATATAATAGAATGGTAGAATACAGATCCATATCTAAATATAATATAGCAGGAATTTGTTTATCTATTTGCTAATTTCATCAGACATACTTCATTACATAAACTTATATACTATAAATTCCTAAATTATATATAACAACTTATTAATTATAATATATATATATATATATATATATATATATATATATATATATATATATATATATATATATATATATATATACATTTATAACCTTATTAATATTTATTATATATATATTTATATATATACATATATATGTATAAACTTATATGGTTAGTTTTTTCCATTGTAAACTTCAAATCAATAAGTTGTGCTCACACACACACAAAAAATATAAAATAGCCAAATTGATGCAAATAATGGACAATACTATATAACTTATCAAACATTCATTCATCATCTTCCCTTGAATCCCAGTTTAACTAGGGTCAGGATTCATTGTTTTGAATATATTGAGATGCAATAGGTGTATGGATGTAACTTGATTCTTATTGATGTGGCAAAGCTAATGTTAACGACAGTTTTCTCACTCGAAAGCGATGACAGTGACGGGTGAGCCCAGGATTTGAAACTCACACTTACTGATCCGCGGTTGAGTATCTTACCGACGTCGCCACTGACTCCAGCATGTGGGACAAGAAGTATACAGATGAACGACTTACCTGAACTCACTTTACCCTTTGAACCTCTACATGACGGAGCACCAGTTGTCTGAGAAAACTTTGCGCCTGTCCTAACGTTAGGTTCAGAAGGTTCAGCAGATCTGCTGCGACCAGAGTGCTTAGAATCTACGTCACGTTTGTGCAGCGACGCATACAGGGCACGATTCAGTGCAGTCTCCTCTCTCCAGGACAGGCCCAGTGCCTCATCCTGGTTACAGAAAATATACAACTAATTTAGTGCAGACAAACTTAGCTCCTCATTCTGATTGCAAAAACTACAATCAACTTAGTGCAGACTAATTTAGCTTCTTACTCTGGTTACAAAAAATACAACCAATTTAATGCAGACTAATTTAGCTCCTTATCCTGGTTACAAAAATTACATTCACTGCGTGCAGACAAAGCTTGTGCTTCATTTTATAAAACTTTTCATATAAAAAGATTATGAAGTTTAAGTCTGCTTAAGATAATAAGAGATATAAAGATAGAGCTCAATTAGAAGAAACTCACTGATTTCTTTGGAGCGATATTTCTTTTAGGTCTTTGATCTCTTGCACTTAGACAAGTTCTTGACCTATCCCCCGGCCTACGATTCCTTACAATTCTTGCGGTGGACCTAAGTGTCTTCCTGTGACGCAAGGCACTAAATCGAGACATCCTTTTGTCATCAGCTACCCCTTTGTTGGCATTTAAATGCGTATTGACCCGACCTGGCATTATGGATTTATATTTAAACCCAGACTTGTTTAAATTCTTGCCTACTCGTTGTGGATTCTCGAATGTGCTAGTTCTTCCCGAGATGTTACGACTAGAAGGCAGAAGCTTAGAATTGTTGAGAACACAAGAGAGTTGTCCAGAATTATTCTTCTTACTTAGTCTTACTATGATATGTTCAGATTCACGAGATCTACACGAGAGATTTCTGCTGCCACTAACGTCCAAGAGTCTTCGTCGCAGTCTACTGTCTGCTCGTCTTCTGTTTATTTCTTTGAAATCTGCCGAGTTGAGACACCTCATCCTACTCTCCCCTGGTTTGCTAATGGCTGCAACGGAGCAGTCATTGATATTTAACCGAGCTGAGTTGTCGGTAGGAGGTCTGGCTGCTTCACGAGCGTTGGATCGAGTGCTTCGTTTAGGTGTGCTAAAGTCTTCCGATACTCTTGAAATTTTCTGCCGAACTTCTCTCTCCAGTATGGTAGAAGCGGAAGACAAGGATGTTTCAGAGGATGTCTCGGATGTCAAGCCAGACATAACGAGATAACCTTCTACGATATCAACTGCATAATTGTAGACAAACTGAAAACGAATTAAACTCATAAAATATGCAGTAATATCACTAGCGCAAAGTTTAGGTGCCCTCATCAATTGACATTTAGTTAAAATTTACATCATGTGCAATTTGCACACAATGTTAGAAATACTGCCTCTAATTTGCAACCAGGCAGAGCAATTTCAATTATAAATTCCATATATATTTCAAAGGTCATTAAGTTGAACTCAATAAAACCGGCTATTAACACCACTGTTTGAAATTTAAATATCCAGATTCTATCAACAAATTGAAGTATCTATCAGTAAATTTTGATGTTGAAAACAGTTGATTTTTCCATCCAATCTTCGGAAATCTTCATTTGAATCACATCAGCCTTTGCTTTCCTATGAGCAGTTCCATAAGCAGTTGAAGACCTATCTTTTCCATCTCTCTCTTCCATCCAGTGTCCATGAGCAGCGACCTGCGCCTAAACCACCTTTTCTTTAACTCTCTTTACTTTGGACTGAATTTCTGGATTTTGGAATTTGCACCGTTTTGGACCTTCTTTTTTTGCTCGCCGGCTTGATTTTGTCTCAATAGTGCTCGATGTTGTCATTGATGACTGTAGCACTCTAATTATTATTTACCAATTATATAAATTCCAAAATGCACAACTTAAGCCCTGCAATGCAATTACATGCCCATGAAAATCAACTCAACTTTAACTAAAAACTGGTAAACAAAAATAAATTCATCAATAAACAGAAAGGGATCCGAGAGCTTTTAATTAATAATTTTAATAATCATTTATTTATTTATTTATTATTTTTCCTTGTTTATTTATGACTTTAATGAGCAGCGTTACCATATTCCAACATCATCTTCGTATTTAATAACAATCGCCAACAACAACATGTCCTTGAACTGATACCGTCGTTAATAAAATACTGATTAAGACTATTAAGTTAAGCACATCCAAAATCTGGAAGGCTATACAAGGGTTCAGGAGTGACCTCGAAATTGAGCTGGAAGAAAATGTAATGACTAAATTAAATTTAGTCATGTATTCGAATTTACATTCACGGAGCTGGGAAAAAGAATAATTACTAAACTGTCTATTAATTAATTATTACATGTAGACTAAAAATCTAGACATATCACAAATTAATTATTATTTCACTACAAAAAAAACTATATGACCTAATAAAAGCAACCAAACATTGAGGCGGATTTTGGTCTCCTAGCAACAGAATTGAAAGTTTACTTTTAGGTCTAACTAGGTCATTAAAATAACAAAATAATAAATAAATTGTTTTACATTTGTTTCTCGTTTATATTGTTTTCAGTTATTTTATCATTTACATATCCTTTTATTTTTATTATTGATTATGAATTAACAAATTTTTAAAAGACTAATTTTATTTCTCAATCAATCTTGATTAAATTTAAATCAAAGCCAAAGTTCACTGATAATTTTGGTTGGTTGTATGTTCGTTTCAGTAAACGCGTGTCAATTACTTTCTTGAGTAAATTGATTAGTTCATTATTTCATTAAATAATTTAATTTATTAAACTATAAATAGTTAAAATAATAGTTAAATATATAGTTACCATGTGATAATATTCAGCTAAATCGTCTTGAGCAATGGACGCAGTATTTCCAGGGAATGGTGGTCGTACATTAAGTGAATTATCTGTGGTGGATGAATATGGAAGAGGTGGATGGAATATGGAGGAGTTTGAAAGTGAAATAGCCAGTAGAGGAGACCTTAATGAGGTAAATTTAATTAAATTAGTTACTTAAAATATAAATAATAAAACGATATTTTGTAAGGTTAATGAGCAACTATATAATTATTGATGCTATTAACAGTTAAATTTCTGTAACTATTTTGTTTAGCAATTAAGGAATTAAGCATGAACAAGTCATGAGTAATTTTATGAAATAATTTGTGTAAAACTGAAAGTTGCAAGTTTTGATATACAAACTTCAGTTCTGAAGTTTGATCTCGACCAGCGCCTGAACCTACTTTTCTTTAACCCCTTTATCTTTGGACTGATTTTCTGGATTTTGGAATATGCACCATTTTGGACCTTCTTGTTGCTTGCCTGCTTGATTTTGTCTCAAGAGTGCTCAATGTTGTCATTGATGACTGTAGCACTCAATTTTTTGTTATGTTGTGTTTTGATCTGAACCAATTATTTCATATATTATTTCAAATAATAAAGCTAGCTAGTTGGCTGATTGATTGACTGATTGACTGATTGATTGATTGATTGATCGATCGATTTCTTACTCTGGAATTGATTGATATTGTCAGATTTATCAGGAACAGGCAGAAAAAAGGTTGGAGATGGCAATTCATCATCTGACAGATGGCGCACTGGGAGTCCTTACTGAGTCGAGCCGCGAGCGTGGCGATCAGGTAGGAATTCAATTCTTTTCTGTAATTGTGCAACTAATCTTACAGAAAAATAAATAAATTTTTTTCTGTAATCACGCAGCTAATATCACAGAAAAATAAATAATTTTTTGTGTGTAATCTTGCAACTAATATTACAGAATAATAAATAAATGCATTTTTAAAATTTAATCGTGCAACCAGTATCCAACATCAGAAAGGACATTCGGTTTGGTGAGTGCATAGGCACCAGAAATTTATACGAAAATTTTAATCCGGACCCTAGTAGAACTGGGATTCAAAGGAAGATGATGATGATGAATCATGCGACTAATATGCTATACACTCATGCCTAGCTAAGCACCAGTTAGATAATAGATTGTATAGCATCAAATAAAATTTCTTCCGTGCTGCCAGAGATGTTTAATTTTGCTTCAGATGCTGCGGAATTTGTCGTTTGTTTTTATTTATTTATTTTTTTTAGCCCAATTGATTAATAGTAGTTATTTATTTAAATTATTAATTTTGATAAATTAATTAATTCTTTAATATAAAAGTAATTAATTAATTACTTTTATAGTATTTTACAAATTGCTTGATGAATTGATTGACTATTTGTAGAAGAGTAGCGGTATGAAGGCAGAGAATTAATTAATTTAGAATTAATTAATTCTTTTACTGAATAAAAAAGTAATAAATTAATTTTTTTAAATTATAGTATTTGACAAGTTACTTGATGAATTGATTGACCATTTGTAGATGAGGAGCGGTATGAAGGCAGAGAATTAATTAATCTAGAATTAATTCTTTTGCCTAATAAAGAAGTAATAAATTAATTATTTTTAATCATAGTATTTTACAAATTACTTGATGAATTGATTGACTATGTATAGATGAGGAATGGTATGAAGGCAGAGAGAAATGAGAGAGACAGGTTTATGGAGGGAGACTTCATAGGGAGAGAGTCGTACCATAGAAGCCGTGTGCACGCAGACGATGAAAACGTAGATAATTATCTTATTCATGTTCTTGCCGTTTGTTTTTCGGAAAAGCTCTAAGAAATTTTGGCGACGGCATTTGTATTTTACAAATGAAAAAGTAGTGATTAAAAAACCTTTTAATGATGAACTTATAAATGTAACTGTAATTTACTTAGAGTTTGTAACAATTAATTAGTAATATATCCTTCTATTTTGTTAATTATTAATTTATCTTGTTATTTTTTTATTTATTAATTTATTTTATTTTATTTGTATGCTATTTAACTTGCAATTTAATTTCTCTGATTGTTTTACAATGTTGTAATTTATTTCATTTTATTTGTATTTAGCTTGGCCATAGGATTCAATTAATAAATTGCTTGGTTTTGATTTGAGTGATTGATGAGATTTAAATGTCTGATGCATTTATGTTCATTGATATGATGTTTGCATGATGTGACTGTAAGCTGTGATTTCTTTCATCTATTTTTATTTTTTGGTTCAATTAAAGCATACGTGCAAAGCTTACTATTTAATTTGTCCAACTATTTTTACTATTTACCAATTTATTTCACTTTATCATTCTGCTATTTAGCTGCAGTCGCACAAGCAGTTTATTGTTAGGCAGGAGAGAGAGATCACGAGTCTGCAGAGACGAGTGGAGGATAGGGAGAGAACTCTTGCAGATAGGGACAGAACTTTGGCTGATAAAGACAGAACTCTGGCAGAGATCTCTGAGGAGATTCAGCTATTGAGAGAAGAGAATCATCGACTGAGGATAAAAGTTGTTATTACTAGCGATTAAATAAAATTGAAATTATAATTAATTATTAAAATAATTTCTTAATTTAAAATAAAAATTAATTAATTTAAAATAATTATTAAAATAATGATTTGGAAAATATATACACGACATTGCCACTGGCTGGAGCTAGTGGCAATGTAAATGTAAATGCATGTAAAATGTAAATGCATTATGTATAACATGTAAATGCATTATGTATAACATGTAAATGCATTATGTATAACATGTAAATGCATTATGTATGACATGTAAATGCATTATGTTTAACATGTAAATGCATTATGTATAACATGTAAATGCATTATGTTTAACATGTAAACAAATTATGTGTAACATGTAAACAAATTATGTGTAACATGTAAATGCATTATGTGTAACATGTAAATGCATTATGTGTAACATGTAAATGCATTATGTGTAACATGTAAATGCATTATGTATAACATGTAAATGCATTATGTGTAACATGTAAATGCATTATGTGTAACATGTAAATGCATTATGTGTAACATGTAAATGCATTCTGCTGCTTTGTTAACTCGGCTTCTACTTATGGTGGTTGGAATTGAATATATATATTGATATATATATTGATTTATTATAAATATATAATTGAATTATTTATATATAATTGAATATATATATTGATTTATTGAGTGACGTAGTTATGTATTTGTTATAACTGTTTGTGTATAACTTGAGCTGTTAATATATCGAAATCATTAGATAACGGTTTTTCATAAAATGAGGTAAAACATGCATATTTTATTAGAAATTAACAAACGTGAAGATCTAGCTGCTTAAAACTTGTTATCTATCTTAATATCGCTTGATTATCTTTATTTAATATTCTTTCTCTTTACCATCTAAGCGCTCACCTTTGATGGATAAAAACTTTATCATTAGAATGCTATATAGAGACTCTACAATGTGTACATGTGTTTATTGCTTTCAGTTTCGCTATTTGTGTATGTGTAAGTTTTCTGTCAGATTTAATTAATTAGTCAGATTTAAAGACAACCAATTTCTGTCCTCTCTCATTTCTTTTTCCTAGACCATATTCCCCAACTTCATTTCCATCTCTCCCTTCACCCACCACCGCGTTCCAATCCCTCATAACTATCACTTTATCTGTGGCTTTTTCTCCTTTAATCATTCCTTCTATTGTTTCATATATTGCTTCAATTTCCTCATCCTCTGAGGCTGTAGGTATGTAGATTTGGATAAACACCAAATCTACTGGATCTGCTTTAATCCGCACTAACATCAGTCTGTCACTGATGATTAATTATGGAAGGAAAAAGAGGCAGGGGCAGGCCGAGATTAGGTATGTTAGATGATTTAAAGACTCACCCATATGTGATAATGAAGAGGAAGGCGGAAGATAGAGAAGAGTGGAGGCGCTATATACCATGGCCCTGCCAGTAGGCAGTGCACTACGAGAGAGAGAGATATATATGATTAAAACTTGTAGTGGAAATTGACGCAGAATTGTGACATAAATTTCTTGTGTTTTGCAGATAAACGTGACAGAAGAACAGAATTGTAAACTGAACCAGGCGCTACAGAAATATGAATCTGATAGAGAGGGCGCTAGTGATGTGAGTATGATCAATCAATCCGTCAGTCGGTCAATCAATCAATCAATCAATCATCGGCTGATAGAGAGGGTGCTAGTGACGTGAGTATGATCAATCAATCTTTCAGTCAATCAATCTTTCAATCAAGCAATCCATCAATCATTGGCTGATAGAGAGGGCGCTAGTGATGTGAGTATGATTAGTCAATCCGTCAATCAATCAATCAATCAATCGATCTATCTATCAATCATTGACAAATAGTACTACAGTAGGATATAATTCTAAATGTAATCTACTTGAGGCCAATTAATTTTTATTTATTTTTATTTATTTGACAGGATCACAGATGGCAGCAGTGGTTCTCGGATAGACAGAGGACTTACGAGTCAGAGGTCAGTGGGTTGTTGGCAGAGGTTCAGAGGCAGAGAGAGGTCATGAAGGAAATGGAATCGACAAACTTTGAACAATGCCGACAGTACGAGCTGAGCGTAAGTGTTAGCTACGTTCTGTTACAGATACAGATTTCTGCGTTCTGATACAGATAGATTTCTTTTGAAAATTGATCTGGGTGAATTAATCTGTAGTAATGTGTGCTGTGGAGACGTCCCTGACATCATCCTTGGATAGGAAACAGGGACGTAAAACCTTTATTATTGTTAATATTATTAGTTGAAGGAGAAAGCTAGGCAGTTGTCAGAGCTGCAGCAGGGTTTTGACGAGTCAGGGCGTGGTAACACTGTTCTGCAGAAGAAATTGCTGGAGTACAGGACAGAGAACGAGGATCAAGCTTCTGTGATAAGATCACTCAAACATGAGGTGCTCTCTACTACTATCTCTCTCTCTATCCCTCTCTCTCTGTCTCTCCTCTCGTTTTCCTTCTCTCACTATCATCCCTCTTTCTCCTTTCTCTCTCTCTCCTCTATCCTTCCCTCTCTCTCCCTACTCTCTCTCCCTGCTCTCTCTCCCTCCCTCTCTCTTTCTCTTGCTCTCTCCTCTATCCTTCCCGCTGTCTCTATCCTCTCTCTCCCTCTCTCTTCCCCTCTCCCTCTCCCTCTCCTCAAGTGGTCGGTTCTTATCGTGTAACTTTTCAACTACAGCTCTGTTATATGATATTGTAAATTATCTGTTATTAATTTGTCACTCAAACATATATACATGTATAGTATATTATAATCGTTGCATTTTGTTGGTACTTAAATTGCAGCCGGATTTAAGAATAATCTTCCAACACCCTCGGGAATTTTTCTATTAATGCTGTCAACACTCTGTCTTCTAAGACCGAGTGCACTCAGTCTTCTAAGACCGAGTGTTGATATATTTTTATTTTTATGATTTCGTATTTTTTTATGATTTCGAATTATTCACCCACAAAGTACTAACCGGACGCGATGGAGCTCAACCTCGTTCAGTTGACGCGCAGCTTAACTGAGTGCGCTAAATCCCGCCCCAAATCTCAGTTGTCACGACAGTTATTACTATACAGTATTGTCTAAAGAATTAACGTTAAAATTGAGTCAGATTTGTAATTTGCAATTCATTTGTGATTGACTTATTGATGCATCAGTTTATTGATGGAATGATCACTACAAATAATTACTATTTAAATAATTCATTTTCATTGATTTTAATTGATTGATTGATCAGCTTGATATGGCTGGATCCAGATTGAATTCAAGTGAACAAGAAGCAAGTAGCTTGAAGCTGAAAATAGCTGACTTTATGCACAAGGTAGTTTATTAATTAATCAATTAATTAATTATTAATTAATGTAATGTCAAAATTAATATTAATTAATTTTGACATTACATTTACTTCTATTAATTTCATATTTGACTATCTATGGTAATTTTTTCTTTTCTTTTCTATTTCTTTCTCTCACTATCTCTCTCTCTCTCTCTCTCTGTTTCTCTTTTTTCTCTCAAACTCAGTAAAGCTAATGTTAACGTGAGTTTCCTCACTGGAAAGCGATGTCAGTGATGGGAGATCCCAGAATTTGAACAACTCACATAGTAGAATTATGATTGATTTTAAATGTTATCATCGATCGATTGATCGATTGATTGATTGATCGTTCGATTAATTGATTGATTGATTTATTGATTTATCGATTGAATAATTGATTGATTGTTTGATTGAGTGATTCATTAATTGATTGATTGATTGATTGATTCATTAATTGATTGATTGATTGAGTGATTCATTAATTGATTGATTGATTGATCGATTGATTGACTGTTGAGATGGCGGGCTCTGACAGTCATCTGAATGAGTTGAGGGAGGAAGTGGAGTCAGTGAAGAAGAGGAACAAAGAGCTGGAGAGTTTGATGGAAGAGCGTGATGGAGAGATGGAGAGAGAGAGCGAGGAACAGAAGAGAGTTGTGACTGAGCTACGAGACCAGCTGTCTGATCAACATAGACTAGTATGTTCTTGTGCTTAAATCTATCAAGCAATCAATTAATTAATTGGACATGAATGTCCTTAAATGATTGGTTGATTGATCCATTAATTCTTTGACACATTAGTTGATAGATTCATTGATTGATTCACTCTTTTATAGTCTGATTGATTGATTGATTGGATTGATTGATTGATTGACTCATTGGTTGATAGATTCATTGATTGATTCACTGTTGTTTTCTCTGATTGATTGATTGATTGATTGGTTGATGGATTCGTTAATTCATTCACTGTTTTATTCTCTGATTGATTGCTTGATTGATCGATTGATTGATTCTTTGACTTATTGGTTGATAGATACATTGAAGAGCGGAAGACATAGGAGAGTGGTGGCGTTATGTACCATGGACCTGCCAGTAGGCAGTGCACTAAGAGAGACATTCATTGATTGATTAACTGTTTTATTCTTCGATTCATTCATTGACTTATTGATCGATAGATTTATTCATTGGTTCACTGTTTTATTCTTTGATTCATTCATTCGTTGACTCATTTATTGATGAGTCAACGAATGAATAATTGATCATTGATCAATCCATTGATAGAATCATTTATTGATTCACTTGTTGACAATTATAGCTGATTGGTTGATACAGTTGGATGGTTCCGTAAGACAGAAGAGGGAGTTAGAGAAACAGTTAGAGATATTGAGAGATACTGTGAATACAAATAAACATCGAGAGGAGGACTTCGAGAGAGAAGTGAGTATAACTCTGTGTCTGTTAATTCTAGAAATTCCTATATATATATATATACATACATATATATATATATATATATAGATATATATATATATATATATATATATATATATATACTATATATATATATATATTTGTTTATAATATATATATATATATATATATATAATATATATCTATATATATATATATCTTTCTCTCTATGTCTGTCTGTCGGTCTCTCTCTCTCTCTCTCTCTCTCTCGCTCTCTCTCTCTCTCTCTCTCTCTATTTAGTATTAGTACATTATTTAATTATTATATTATGTACTATTAATGTATGGTAGTAATAGAGCATTATAACCTGATGTTTGAGTTTTATATCTCGTTTAATTTTTGTTTTAATTTTTATTATAAATATTTTTAATGTTAATTTTTTTCTGAATTTTCAGATAAATTCAATGAAGAAGCAGATAGAATCGTTGAATTTAGATTTGAGTAGCAGCTCAGAGATGTCGAAAGCTTTACTAAAATCCTGCCAGGAAGAAAATGTGAATTTATCTTCTACTGTGACGCAGCTTCAAGAAGATTTGGAAAAGGAGCGTGGGCAGGTAGATTTACTTAAGTGGGATTTACTTTAACGTAGGATTTACCTGCGGTAGGATTTACCTGAAATAGGATTTATTTGATATAAAATTTACCTGATGTATGATTTACCTGATGTAGGATATATCTGATGAAGGATTTACCTGACGTAGGGTTTGTCTGTGAAAGGATTTACCTGTGATAGGAATTACCTGTTAAGTGATTTGTCGAAGGTCTTCCTCTCACTCTTTTCCTTGCATTTTTCCCTCCACCGCACCCTTTAGGAAACCATTATAACATGTTCCATCCAGCTTTTCTTTCTATTCTTATCATATAAGAAATAGAAATAAAAAGATAAATAGATTGAAACAGATAGATAGAAATTTATTTTTCTTTTTATTTCTTATTAATTAAATAATAAAAAAGCTGGGAAAGCTAGTTAATGTTAACGCCAATTTCCTCACTCGCAAGCGATGTCAGTGACGGGCGAGCCCAGGATTTGAACCTCGCGCATACTGATCCGCGGTCGAGTATCTTACTGACATCGCCACTGGCTCCAGCCAATAGGTTAAATACTTACATTTTATGATTGATGTATATGCAGCTAAGAAGTAAAGAGGAGAAACAGAAAGAGATGGAGGGAGAGAAGAGAGTAATAGAGGAGGAACTTCGCGATCAATCAACACTAATCAAGCATCTTTCATCTCAGTTATCCTCACTGGAATCTAAGCTTCAGGCTGCGGAGGATAAGGTAAAAAAGAATCATGGTTAGTTATATCTCTGTCACTGATATCGCATATTGGCAACAAGTTCCGACTCACGATTAACCTTCCGTGGACTCAAATCCATCATTCATCTGTATTGTTGTATTAGTTTATGATACAGTGATTAAATATTAAGTGGTTATTTGACTGTTTAATTAATTTAGTAAATTGATTCAATTTGCTTTGATTATTTGTTTGGGTAAAAATTTACTGGTGCATTGAATGTTTAACTTACTGACATACTGACTTACTGACTGACTGACTAACTCTCAGACTATCTGACTGACGGACCGACCGACCGACCGACCGACCGAATGACTGACTGACTGACTGACTCTCAGACTCTCTGACTGACTTTCCGACTATCTGACTGACTGACTGACCGACTGACTGACTGACCGACCGACTGTCTCTCAGACTAACTAACTGACTGAATGATTGACTGACAGTCTGACTGACCGACTGTCTCTCAGACTAACTAACTGACTGACTGATTGACTTATTGATGTATTGATTCCTCCACTGATCACTACAGCTGCAGGAGACAGAGGTAACTCTACGAGCGTGTAACGCTGAGGAGTTGAACACTCGACGACTGCACGAGGCGCTGCAGGAGGAGAACACACGACTGCAGGCTCGCCTGACCGCACAGCTACAGCACAGCGAGACAGAGCAGGACGTACTACACGCTGAGCTACAGCATAGGGATGAGACGTTGAGAAAACAGTCGAGTCAACTGAGTCAAGCAAGAGAGCTGATAGGAAGGCTAGAGAAACAAGTTTGTTGCGTCGCTCTATCTCTCTCTCTCTCTCTGTCTGTCTGTCTGTCTCTTTGTCTCTCTCTCCCTCCCTCTCTCTCTCTCTCTCTCTCTCTCTCTATTGAACCTTTTGTTATGTTATGTTATAGTATGTTATATTATGTTATGTTACGTTATGTTATGTTATATTGAATTGGTAGTCGCTATGTTATTGCTCAGCTGCTCTCAGGAGGTCCAAGAGCTGCAGAGCTGAGAGATCAGCTGACAGCTACGGAGTCTAAGCTCTCAGCAACGGAGTCTAAGCTCTCAGCAACGGAGTCTCAGCTCTCAGCAACGGAGTCTAAGCTCTCAGCAACGGAGTCTAAGCTCTCAACAACGGAATCTCAGCTGACAGCTGCAGAGTCTAAGCTCTCCGCAGCAGAGTCTAGGCTCTCATCAACAGAGTCTAAGCTCTCAGCAGCGAACAGGCAGCTTGAATCTGAAAGGACGGAACTGAAGTGTAGAACGAAGGAGATAGAGGATTTGCAAGAGGAACGGGAATCGTATAGGATTAAGGTATTACTGAGTGTATTACTAGCATGACTAATATGCTATAGTATATTATATACGCCGTGTTACTTCAAGTCAGTCATCAATCAATGAGTCAATCAATAAATAATCAATCAGTGAATCAATCAATAAATCGTTGATCAATGAGTCAATCAGAATTGACGTCCCTGACATCATCCCTGGATGAGGAAACGGACGTTAAACCTTTATTATCAATCAATAAATCATCAACCAATCTAGTTTGTTTTTGTTTCGCAATGACCATTTATATATCAGTGTCATGGCCGGTGACCGGTCTTCGAGACAGCTTTACAGGTCCTTTCTATTTTTTCTGATCATCAGACTTGCCATTGGGCAGTGAGATAAAGTGCACAAAGAACATTGAACTTGCCATTGGGCAGTGAGTTGAAGTGCACAAATAATATTGGACCTGCCATTGGGCAGTGAAATGAAGTGCACAAAGAACATTGGACCTGCCATTGGGCAGAGAGATGAAGTGCACAAAGAACATTGGACCTGCCATTGGGCTGTGAGATAGCTTTGACTTTTGAATTGTTGTTAATTTTCAGTTTGAGCGACAGAGAGAGGAAGAGGAGAGATTGAAGGTTTCTGTAGGCTCACTGCAGAGCGAATTGACTCAATGCGGAAACGAGGTTGATCAATCAGTCATCCAATCAATCAGCCAATCAATCAATCAATCAATCAGCCAATCAATCAATCAATGTCAGACAGCAGTTCTCTTTATCTTCCTCAGCTGAGTTATGTAGTACTCGTGTACATCAGTCAATCACTCAATCAATCAATCAATTATTTAATCGATAAATTGCTCAATACTTCTTCTATTGTTAAATATTGATCGAGCTCAGTCATCATGCAGAAGCGAATCTAGTAAAATCAATCAATCACTCAATCAATTAATCAAAAAATCAATCAATCGATCAATCAGTAGTTCTATGGTTCTCTGCAGATAGTCTGCACCTTGTAGAGACAGAGAGAGAGAGAGAGAGAGAGAGAGCAGTATATAGCGCAAAGGTTTAGTGCTCATTTACTGCGCAAATTGTACTTATTATTATGTTACTGCGTGCAAATGTTTTATGAGCTATCTTATTGTATTTCTCGTGAATGTATTCAGATTTTGGTAAGGGATGAAGCATTGTCTAAGATGAGAACTGAGGTAAAGAGGTTGGGAAAAGATCTGAAGGAAAGAGACATGACGGTAACGTGTTCAAAACTAATCTACAACCTTATAATAATAATAATAATAATAATAATAATAATAATAATAATAATAATAATAATAACAATAATAATAATAATAATAACTACCGATAACTTCTATAGCGGTATCATGACCGGTGTCTGGTCTTCGAGACCACTTTAAATGTTGTAATGAGCATTAAATTTCAACACATGTGATTCATAGAGGCCAACTATATATAGGTTTTTTGCTGTTTTATTGATTTATTGCGTGAAGATAACACTGTAGTATTGATTGATTGATTTATGACATGCAGATAGCACTGTAGTATTAATTGATTGATTTATAAGATGCAAATAGCACTGTACTATTGATTGATTGATTTATGACATGCAGACAGCACTGTAGTATTGATTGATTGAATTATTAAGTGCAGATAACACAGTAGTATTGATTGATTGATTGATGAAGTGCAGATAACACTATAGTATTGATTGATTGATTTATGAAGTGCAGATAACACTGCAGTATTGATTGATTGATTGATGAAGTGCAGATAACGCTGCAGTATTGATTGATTCATTGATGAAGTGCAGATAGATAGCACTGTAGTATTGATTGATTGATTGATTGCTGACGTGTAGATAACACTGTAGTACTGATTGGTTGATTTATAAAGTGCAGATAACACTGCAGTATTCATTGATGAGGTGCATATAACCCTGAGTATTGATTGATTGATTGATGAAGTGCAGATAACATTGCAGAAGGAGTATGTGGAGAGTTTACAGGAGTCCGTCAATGAATTCCAGAAATCCATATCAGCTGAGAGGAAAGCGTTTGAGGAAGAGGTGAGATAAATGTAATAATTAACCAATTAAAATATTTTTATAAAATTATTTTAATATTAAATAATATAATATAAAAAAAAAAATGGTATGGTTTATTTCTACTAAAAGAGGTCATAGAAGGCAGAATGGACGATGAACAGCATAGCAAATCAAAGATTTAATGTATCTAATAATTAAGTTTTAATATTTTATAAGCTATAATGAACTTGTTGTTACGAAGGAATAAAGAAATAGTCGTTGATGTGATTTCAGTCGATGAAGACGACGGAGGAAGTTAGTCGGCTGAAGAGAGAGCTATCCAGTGCTGAGGAGAGGTACAAGCTGGCTTGTGACGAGGTGGGTTTACTGAGAGCTCTTTATGACAATGACAGCTAGTATGATGACAAGTATGACAACGATACTGACAACTATGACAATGATAATGACAAAAAAAGTAAACACGCATTATAGTGAAATGATCAACTATGTTGGTATCGATAACTTTAAATACCACATGTTTAAACCGTTAGGTAATTAAGACCATTTTTCTTGTAAACAAATCCAGTGATTGTCCGAGATTTTACTTTCAGATCAGCGCGGCTGAGATTGGAACCGGCGACGGTTCAATTCGCCTCAGAATCTGTCAGTTAAAACTCCATGACGTTACCCGTACGCCATTAAGACATTCAAGTAAGACAACTATGACAATGACAATGACAACTATAACAATGATAATGACAACTATGACAATGACAATCAAGATTTAACATCCTCGGCTCTCTCTGTCTTTCTCGAGAGAAAGAGATGTAAGCTACAATGGCGTTACTGTTGCCTCCAGTAATTATAAAGTACTGCTAAAGTCGCTATAAGGTACTGTAGCAAAGTAGGTATATAGTACTGCTAAAGTAGCTGTAAGGTACTGTAGCAAAGTAGGTATAAAGTACTGCTAAAAGTATAAAAGTCTATAGTTCCTAAAACTAAAGTAAACACTGTTTACTGAGACACCGTTTTGACGGCGGGATTAGCGCACTTGGTCTAGTTGCGCGTCAATTATTGAAGTTAAGCTGCATCGACCTCGGTTAGTACTTTGTGGGTGACCACCTTGGAAGACCGAGTGTTGGTACAAGCTTAGGAAGGAAAATATCCCAGAGTGATGAAAGGTTATTCTTAAATCCGCGCCGGCTGCAATTGATGCGCCATCAAAAGGTAATGATTACTAATAACCATGGAGAGGAAGGAGGAAATGGGTCTTAAAACAAGCATCTGTGCTTCCTGACCCAGTGTGCCGTTATGTTATGTTATGTTTGTTGTCTCGACGGCTTGTGGGTGCCGATGTAAACACTGGATTTGAACCCCCTACCTACGGATCCGCTGTAAAACACCACGTTGGGATGGCTTGTATCGGAGTTTATGTTGTAACTGTATTTAATTATATAACAGTTTAATTAAATAATGTCAACGTTAATTACGTAATAGGGCGCCATCAAACCTCACCCCCTCCCCTCCACTTCCTCTCCACCCCTCCCCCTCATCTTTCTCTCCACCCCAAGCCAACAGCGGATTCCATAAAGCCTCGCGACTCCAGCGTAAACAACTCTAATCAACTCTATCCTAATCAGAATGTTTGCCCCTCTCCCCCAATCGTTTGCGCCAATAGGAATTGAAGCTTGGGGTCGTTTGAAGTCGACTCTGTTAGTTTAGTGAAGTCTGCTAGAAAGTCGAGGCTTGTTTAGTTCTGTCTTTTCTTAAATGACAATTCCGCTGACCATCTATAAGCATTGTAAACTAAATGTAGAGTCAGTCTTAGGGTTAGGTCATTTGAGTTTAGAATTTTGACCAGTGAACTACACGTAGTCAGTGCATTTTAGAATAGAAAATTTTGCTGTGGATGAATTATATAATAATTATAATTGTATTAAAGTGGATTAATTCTATATAAATTCCAATAGAAGCGCGTAGGTTAAAACAAAAGGATATTCTATTAATCTGAAGATATTGTATAGATCAATATCAATATATTGATCTGAAGATAATATTAGTCGTGAATAGTTTCTGATAGCAGAAGGTTTGCCAGCAACAACCAAAGATTTAGAGTTGCCCCATGCCAATATATCATTATATTAGGATTATTAGATCATGTGCGAACATAGTCTGGAAATGTTTTTTTCATCATGCAACATGGTAAGTTGTTTCTTTTTAAATTTCACTGTTTTCGTTATGTTTTATTACTGAATAACATCATAAACTGGCTGAGTCTGTTGAATTGACATCTAATTAAGTAGGCCCACTCGGCTTGCTTTTCTTTAAGTTTGGAAATTCCTCGGATAGATGTCGGATAGACTCTTCTAAATTTTAAACTTAGTACGAGATATCGCTCATTACTATTATTATTTTTATTATTGTCATACCCCTACACTATTTAGACATTCAGATTATAGTAATTGGCGAATGCGGCCTCCCAGAGCGTAGAGGAACTATTTTAAATATTTTTCGTCTTTCTTTTAATTAAATAAAGTCTTTTTTATCTTATATTTTAGCCCAGGGCCTTATACAGCCTAGGGCATTTTAAAAAAATTATAATAATAAAAATAATAATAATTATTATTATACCTCAAAATAAATAATTATACATACAAAATTAGCATTAATTTTATTATTTCTTCTTCTGCTGGAATCTGTCACACGATTGTGACGGATTCTGGAAGATTATTATTATGATTTTTTAATGCCCTGGGCTGTAAAGGGCCCTGGGCTAAAAAATAAGATAAAAGAGACTTTATTTAATTAAAAGTTTTAAAAAAGCGATTAAAATAATTCCTCTGCACTCTGGGAAGCCGCTTTAGCCAAAGTGCCACTGAAGCAGACTGCATTGAATCCCTGGAGAGCAATAGACAGTCGCTGCCACAGAAAAGATTTTTCCCGCTTATAATATTATTGTTATTATTATTATTGTTATATGTAGTTCAATATACTGAAAAGTGAGCCAAAATTATCATTTATTTAATAAATTTATAATTATTATCATTATTATTATTAATATTATTATCATTATTATTATTAATATTATTATCATTATTATTATTAATATTATTATCATTATTATTATTAATATTATTATCATTATTATTATTAATATTATTATCATTATTATTATTAATATTATTATCATTATTATTATTAATATTATTATCATTATTATCATTATTATTATTAATATTATTATCATTATTATTATTAATATTATTATCATTATTATTATTAATATTATTATCATTATTATTATTAATATTATTATCATTATTATTGTAGTGTTTGTATGTTTCTACAAGTACAGATAATGAAAAATTCAAACACGTCTAGTGAGGAAATAACCAAATAAAGAATAAGAAGAGGGCAATCATAAGAGTCTAAGCTTTGTGAGGTAATACAGTAAATAGTGGATAGGGAAAATAAGCAAATCTCATATACTAGGAAACACCATAAATCCTATGGTAAATTCTATGATAAGAAACCATAAAATTTAATTGTTATTCATGGTGGAAAGGTGATTTCAATAAAAGTCAAAATCACAGGGCAATTGAACGATTGCCCTGGCTTTTGTTTAATTTATAAGATTATTAATACAATTAATCTACATTTACACTGAACGTAAACAAAACCTTAATACTGGTAAAAAGCTAAGGTTAACGTCAGTTTTCTCACTCTAAAGCGATGTCAGTGACGGGAAAGCCCAGGATTTGAACCCTGCATATACTGGTCCGCGGTCGTCGAATGTCTTAGCGACTTCGCCACTGTCTCCAGCCAATCAAATGGATGGGCATACAGTCAAAAATAACAATTAACAAAATAATAATAATAAATATAAATAAATAAATAATAATTAAAAATAACAATTAATTTATTTGAGCAGACATATTAGTGGTTTAGTACTATATTTTAGCTGGATTAATATACAATATATTTAAGTACGTGAGTCTTTATTGATTAGATATAGCAAGATGTAATATATTATTACGCTTGTATGTACGTATGTAAATTTACAATGTAATATACAGGCTTGATGCACATTATATTTAATAACATATTTTATTTGTATTACATTTATATTTACTGGTTTGATCTCGCTTTCTCTTGTGGTCTCTGTGTACTCAGTCGTCATCGTGTGGTGCTTTGACGCCTGTTTGTGCAGAGTCTGCATAGGACATCCCTGCGTCTGCAGATATGAGTGCGTAACGACCTGATAGGGTTAAAGCTGGTAAAGCTAATGTCAACGTTAGTTTACTCAGTCGTCATGGAGTGGTGCTTTGGCGCCTGTTTGTGTAGAGTCTGCAAGAGACGTCCCTGACATTGTATCTATTAGTTATTACTTGGGTACTTCTGTTACTTGACATTATTTCTATTTGTATATGTCAGTGATTTGGTGTTGATGCTGAAATAAACACATATATATCTCATTGCCATATGGCGAGGAACCGGACGTTAAATCCTTATTTTTGATTGAATAAAGTTTAGTATAATATAATATATTTAGTTCCACGGTTTCTCTTGGTGCACTACCTACTGGCAGGTCTATGGTGTATAACGCCTCCACTCATCTCTGTTTCCCGCTTTTCTCTTCATGGCCACATATGACTGGGTCTTTAAATCATCTAATAGTCAACGACTTTTATCACGTAATGCATATCTACTCTAGAAACTGAATCCTAATCATGTTGTAATTCTGTCAAGACATTCAAATGGCTGATTTAGTAGGAGACTGGCTTGCAGCGCATGTGGACCACAGTTCAGTTCTCAGTTGAGTTAACAATTACCGCTTTGTTTGGATATGTAGAGGTGTGATTAGAGTTGGGAAGGGTTACTTGGCATGGCGTGGGTTCTAGATATTGGGAGGGGGAGTGGTGTTTGAAAGGGAAATGAGGGGAGTGAAATTTTCTTGCTTTATATTTATTTTATTGTATTTATATATATTCGTTTATTACATGAAATCTGACATACCGCTGAAAACTTACTTACATATACAAATAGCAAAACAGAAAGCAATAAATACATGTGCACATTGTAAAAAGGCTCCATAAGAGTCTTTATATAGCGTTCTAATGATGAAGTTTTTATTCACCAAAGGTGAGCGCTTAGATGGTAAAAAAGGTTGAGCTCTTTTATTTATTGCTTTAATTCAGGCATAGTAATCCAAACATGAATCTTACACATACACAATGCAATAAGAACCAGAAATGCAAAGAGGCTGTGCTTAAATCACTTTAGAGAGTATAGTCATACATGTAGATCATTAAAAATCTTCTAAAGAGATATCCTTGAAGAATTAGAGTAACCGTAACTGCCTTGTATCTTTACTTTATTGCTTATTTTATTACTTTATTAATTTCTTTATTATTTAGACCTATACCTATGTTGTTTACTGTATGCACGAATAACAGTTTTATTTGCTGAGATATCGTGTATAGGTCTATAGGAGTTGACTCAACTCAGAACGCTATTAAAAAGCTGGTAAAGCCAATGTTAACGTCAGTTTCCTCGCTCAAAAGCCATGTCAGTGACGGGCGAGCCCAGGAATTATAAACAATATAAACGCTATTTTAGCAATTAAAACCGTTATTCGTGCTTACAGTAAATAAAATAAGAATAAATAAAAAATTAAATAATAAAGCAAATAAAACCGTCATTCATGTTTAAAGGGACTCCGCTGGCTCATTGGTTAGGTGCTCGACTGCGGAACAGTAAGTGCGGGATTTATTTCCGCACATATAACTTTCCTCCGTTTATCAAATCCCATACGAATGAGTTTTAAAATAATTTTGCATCCCAAGGAATAATAAGGGTTTAACGTCCGTTTCCTCATACAAGGCTGATATCAGGGACGTCAGGCTGATGTCTGGGACGATAATTTTAGTTTCATCTCTCTTATATCTAGCGTATTAAATACTTAGGCTATATCTGCGATTTGTTATGCTGTTTCTGTTGGAATTTCTGTATTGTAACTTTCTGCGGTTGTCAAATTGAACACATATAAACGTATGTATTATTATTAGATAAGAGAATAAAGAAATTAATACTATTAGAAAAATTAGGCCTATTAGAAAAGAGAATCCCAAAGCGCATCAATGTATAGACAATTGTGTTATCAACATAAGAGAATTTAAATCTATGGATTTGACTTGAAGCGTTATCAATCAAATCCCAATCCTGAGTTTACCTCTAACTCTAGCTTCCCCTCCACTCTACCTTCTGAGACTAGTAGTGCAGAGCGGGGGTGGGGGTTAGGAATCCCCGTTATGGCAGGGTGGTGTGTAGATTAGCAAGCCATTCTACATTAGCTCATGTTTAACTCATCTCCTAGGTCTGACACAAATGAGGGGGGCCGGGGGGATTGACCTAGGGCGAGGTGGTGGCTTGAACTAGGGAGGGAGTGGAAGGCTTGTGGGTCTTTCCAGGTGGAAAAATTCATTAGCTTCATCATTTGAGTTAGAACCGTTGAATGTTTTAGACGTGCGTGTTGCTTATAGTTACATTTACCTGCAGTTCAGTATTGAATAGACTTTAGAAAAGAAAAACGTTTACGATTATAAAAATAGACTAGAAAAGAAAAAGGCATTAGAAAAGGGTTTAGTTGAGTTTAGATATGTGAAAATATTCTTGATTAGCGAGAATTTGTAGATTGTTTATTAAACAGTCAAGCTGCTAAATCGGATTGCTTTAAGAGCTTAGGTTTGCTGGTAGGTTAAAGAGGCAAATCGATATAAAAAATAATAAAATCGGTTATTGATTAGGGAGAATTTGTAGATTATTTAACAAACAGTAAAGTTGCTAAATCGGATTGCTTTAAGAGCTTAGGTTTGCTGGTAGGTTAAAGAGGCAAATCGATATAAAAATAATAAAATCGGTTATTGATTAGGGAGAATTTGTAGATTATTTAACAAACAGTAAAGTTGCTAAATCGGATTGCTTTAAGAGCTTAGGTTTGCTGGTAGGTTAAAGAGGCAAATCGATATAAAAATAATAAAATCGGTTATTGATTAGGGAGAATTTGTAGATTATTTAACAAACAGTAAAGTTGCTAAATCGGATTGCTTTAAGAGCCTAGGAGTGTTGGTAGGTTAAAGAGAGAAACAGATATTAAGTAATATAATCCGTAGATAAGAATCGAACGTTTTGGGATAATTTTGGAGACGTAAAATGGATGAGGTGAGCAAAGTGGCGTCACTTAATGATGAGGATGAAGCCGGTGGAAGATCGACTAACCGTCTTATATTGAAGTCTTTCTGGAGAATCCAGTGGCTAAGATTTACCTCTAGAATATCGGTAAGTGGAGTTAACGGGATGATAAGAGAGAGAGAGAGAGAGGTAAAGAGAGTCAATGCGGTGAGAGAGAAAGAGAGAGAGAGAGTCAATGGGGTGACAGAAAGAGAGAGAGAGAGAGAGAGAGAGAACTGTTTATTTTCAAAAACACTCAAATATGCAATAACACACTAGGCCGTCAAAGAGGTTATAAAAACCCCAGAAAAAAGGATGAGATATTTGTCTAAATACGTGTACAGTAGTCACTCTCTTAATCGGTGTTTAATTTGGAATTGAGAGCTAGGGGAAGGTCAGAATTTTTCGGGCCCTCCCTAATGTATTTATAAGTCTCCTAGTATCTAATATACTAGGAGGCCTAAAATACATTAGAGGGGCTATTATATGACATGTATAATTATATACATGTAATATATATATATATATATATATATATATATATATATATATATATATATATATATATATGCTTATACTTAAGATATCACACTTGCAATTTTGTTTCATTCGACTCGATCTAATAAATGTCTGCCGCACAAATGTCATACATAACTTATCTATGATGTTTGTTTAATATTGGCAGATGGAAAACTACGAGAGAAGAGATACGATGTGGAAAGAAGAGATAAAACAGCTAACGAGTGATCTGAGGAACAAGGAGAGAGAGCTGCAGAGGCTTCACCAATGCATTCGACAAGGTCAACTAGAGCTCTGCACCGTGAGAGCAAAGCACCAGGCCAGCCAGGAAGAGGTACTACTTCGCCTCTTTCGATGTCTCTGTCGGTCTAACTCTTTGTTGCTGGATATTATTTATGTATGGTTGGAGCCAGTGGCGATGTCGGTCAACTGGCGATTAATTAACTGATTGATTAATTAACTGATTGATTCACTAATTAAAGATACTCGACAGCGGATCAGTATGGTATGTGCTGGTTCAAATCCTGGGCTCTCCCGTCACTGACATCACTTTCGAGTGAGGAAATTGACGTTAACATTAGCTTTGATTAGCTGTTTTATCTCTCTCTCTCTCTCTCTCTCTCTCTCTCTGCCATTCTGTCTAAATGTTCTTTAGTCAGTTTGCGTGTATGAATGTCTCTCTGCCAAGATGAACCAAATATCTCCTTCTTGAAGGCTAGAGTTCATTCAATTTGCAATTTATGACTTTTCATTTTAATCGCCATCTTTCTTCTCTCTGTGCCCACTTGTATAATGCAATCTGAACTCGCGACCTCTCGTTCAAGAGGCGAACATTGTATCCCACAGTGCGTACTTGAATAAATGAGTGATTGCAGGATTTATGGATGAATTTACTGATTTACTAATGATTAGTTGATTGATGAAAGATTGATAAATTGACTGATTGATTGATGGACTGTTTGATAAATTGATTGATTGATGGACTGATTGATTAATTAACTGATTGATTGGAGCAATGATTTATTGATTGATTGACCGATTGATTGATGGACTGATTGATGGATTGACCGATTGATTGATGAACTGATTGATTAATTAGCTGATTAACTGAGTGATTGATTTATTTACGCAGGTTGCCAATAGGAATGAGAAGATGCTGCAGCTGCAAAATGACTGTGACGTAGCAAGAGGCCAGTACTTGAACGCTGCTGCTGAGGTCTGTTTGCTCAATTTCTCCTATCAATTATATTCTATATTTTATTTCTATTCGTTGAATTCTGACGACATATGGCACACACACACGTACACCCACACATACACACACACCCCACACACATACACACACGCCTCTACACACATACACACTCACGCACCTCCACATACACCCACACACATATTTCCTAATTTCTACTCTATGTATTATATTTACATATATATTTTATAGACATGGGTACACACTTCGATCAATTTTACTTGGCTCAATTTTAATTGTGATTTTATTTATGCGGCGCGTTCTGGTTATAATAAATATCTAACTTGTTGCCATACTTGGCATACTATAGTACTTACAATTAGTTGGTATAATTATAATACCTATTCCGTATTTCATCGATGTTCATTTGTGAACAGCTTGTAGCGAGAGAAGGTGAGATAGACAGACTGGGAGAGAAACTGAAGGAGCAACAGACAGTGATAGACAGACAGGGAGAGAAACTGAAGGAGCAACAGGCAGAGATAGACACACAGGGAGAGAGACTGAAGGAGTCACAGACAGAGATAGGGTCTCATGAGGTGCAAGAAGCAGAGCTTAGACAGATCGTAAGTGAAATATATTTTATGCTATATAAAAAAATATTATAGGCGAAATATTATAAACATAATAAAATTACTTAAAAGCTGGTTAAGGTAAAGCTAATGTTAATCTCAGTTTCCTCACTCGAAAGCGATGTCAGTGACGGGCGAGCCCAGGATTTGAACCCCGCACATACTGATCCGCTGTCGAATATCTTACCGACATGGCCACCGGCTCCAGCCAGTACATCATCATCATCATCGTCTTCCATCGAATCCCAGCTTAATTAGGATCGGGATACGAATAGTTTGGATTCGTTTTAGAAAATTTTATTACAATTCTGGAGCCTAGGCGCTCGCCAACTGAATTCCCTTTCTGACGTCGGTTAATTAACATTACTTACGTATAATTTTTATTTCGTTTGGTGTATACACTGAATTTTATTTAATTTCCTCCCTATTATTATTATTACTTTTTATATTAATTACCTTTTTGGCAATAACTCGGTAAAATTGCTTCTTTATCGAGCATTTCATATAATGAATGAAATATTAGGGGGACCCTGCTGCTAATCCCTGTTTAATACCAATCTGGCTTTAAATGTTGAGCTCTTTACTGAAAATATTAAATAAATCATAATTTAGTTTAATATTCAATAATTAATTAAAAAGTACTTTTATTAATCTTTCAGTTAATAATAATAATAACCTCCGACAATTTCTATAGCGGTGTCATGGCCGGTGTCCGGCCTTCGAGACCGCTTTAGAGGTTATATCGATTGTGATTTCTATTGGCCCTGCAATTTGGTGAAATCATTTACCGTGTAGTTAATTGTATGTGACTCTATGTACACAGATTTCTGAGCTAAAGAAGGACATATCAGGGTCTTGCGTAGAGAACAGTCGTTTGAAGGAGGAAATTTCAAGATTTGTAGCTGAGATCTGTCAATTGAAGGAAGAAAATTCAAGATCTGTAGCTGAGATCAGGCAGTTGAAGGAAGAAATTACAAGATCTGGAGCAGAGGTTTATTATAAAATAATTAATTGTATAATAATAAAAGTTCACAAATTATTTTACTAACTCTTCCCGCCTTAGACATACACAATCTATCCTGTCTAGCTTTTGATCACTGGTCACTTCTATATCTCATTTCTCTCTATCACTTATCTTTCTTTATTCTGTACCCTTTGTCTCTACCTACTATATTTCTATATCTTACCTCTTTCTCTAAATTTATCAACTGTTATTTCTTTCACTTGTATTGCATGTTTATTCCGTTTGCCTAGTTATTTTTCAATTTGTATGACTGAGAGGTGGTCAACTAGATAGGTTACTTTGACGGTATGTTTGTGTATGTCACTGTATATTTTGGGTATATTGAAATAAACATAGTTCTCTCTGCTCTCTCTTTCTCTCTCTCTCTCTCTCTCTCTCTCTCTCTCTCTCTCTCTCTCTACAGTTCTTCTATCTCTCTATAAATGATGTCATTTCTTGTTTCGCGCAGTGTGAGAAGAAAGAAGAGAAGATGAGAGTGTTAAAGCAGGAGAAGGAAGATCTGCACAGAGATTTGTCAATACAGCTGCAGACCATTAACAACGCCGTTCGTAAATCTATTTATTTATATTTATAAACTATATTTTTATACAATAAATCTATTTATTTATATTTAAAAAATATATATTTCTATAATAGATCTATTTATTTATATTTATTTATATATTTTCTATCGTTTTTACTCGCATTTATTGGTTAATTCTGTTGATGAACATTTTCTATATGCGATTTTACTGAAAATTATTTGAAGCTTGCTTCTAATATTAAACTGTCGGAAATTTTGACTGGTTAGCCTTATATGCGCCTACGAATGCCGGCTAGTTTGGATGTTCTTTGAATTTAATCATATTTAAGAATATTTAAATATGTTAATTATAATTAATTGATTGATTCTTTTATATTATTCTTTTTTGCAATTAATTTTGTTGGTACTTTAACTTAATACTTGAACAGATTGCTTGGTTGATTGAATTGAATTAACTGACTGATTAATAGAATGATTAATTGAGTGCTTGGTTGATACAAATTATCTAAGATTTGTAAGTATTTTTCTTTAATTGATTGATTGATTGGTTACTTGAAGATATTAGCACTCTAATTTTTGTTATTGAGTGATTGAATGAGCTGATTATTAATTTGCTTAAACTTTAACTGAATGTTTATTTGATTGATTGATTGATGGATTGGTTGATTGAATAGCCTAGTAGACTGAATAGCATATATGTCCATATAGGCCTAGTGGCTGATTGAAAGATTGACTGAGAGACTGATTGCTTGACTGGTTGGATTGATTGGTTGGTTGCTTGACTGCTGGATTGATTGATTAATTGATTGTTTGATTAATTTATTGCATGACTGCTTGATTGATAAATTCATTGCATGACGGCTTGAATGATTGATTGATTGTTTCATCAATTGATTGATTGATTAATCGATTGACTGCATTACTGTTTGAATGATTGATTGATTGACTGGTTGACTGATTAAATGATTGATTGGTTGCTTGACTGCTTGATTGAATGATTGTTTGATTGAATGATTGTTTGCTTGACTGCTTGATTGATTAATTGCTTTATTGATTGATAGATTGATTGCTTGATTTCAGGAATGTCAGTTAGAAGAGAAATCAAATAGGATTCTAGAGCTTGAGGACATCATAAGTGGGCGGAGCGAGCAGCACGAGTCAGTACTCTCTGAGCTGAGCGAGGTGAAGGACAGACTGACCTACTGCACCGAGCAGCTAACCGCCTCCACCCAGCTGGTACGTACTGCCTGTCCACCTTGAATCATCGATATACTAATTGACTGATTCTTTAATTCATTGATTCATTCATTGATTCATTAATTAACTTTTTCATTGATTCGTAAACTTGCTTAATTATATGATTCATTGATTCATTAATTAATTGATTCATTAATTCATTGATTCATTAATTATATGATTCATTGATTCATTAATTCATTGATTAATAGATTCATAGATTAATTAATTAATAGATTAATTGATTGATTGACTGTTGTATAGTCACAGGATCAGGCTAGACGGATAGCTGGACTGGAGGCTGAACTCAGCTCAGCGAGGGACAGGGACTCATCACACATGAGAGAGGTGCAGGATCTGAGAGAGAGAAACATGGAGATGAAGGAAGAATTGGGTAAAGTAGAGAAGAACGTGGAGAAGAAAGATCGTATCGCCACTGAACACGTCTCCCGTATAGGACAATTAAAAGAAGAACGTGACCAACTTCTTCAAGATGTGAGTCCGTCAAATTCATTAGCCAATCAATCAGTTAAACGGTTAATTAATCAGTATATTGATGAGTCCTTTGTTTTCCCTGCTATCTCTCTGTTAGTTAGTGTGTCGATCAAGTCAGGTATGTAAATATATGGATATATTGCTGTGATTTTAGAGTGTTTCTAAATCAGTCAGTCATTTAATTGAAGTTGTAAAACTACACTTTCTCTCCCTCTCTGTTTGTCTCTCTCTCGTCTCTCTCTCGTCCCTGTCTGTCTGTCTGTCTGTCTGTCTATTTCTCGCTCTCTCTCTCTCTCTCTCTCTCTCTCTCTCTCTCTCTCTCTCTCTCTCTCTCTCTCTCTCTCTCTTTCTCTCTGTTTCACACTCTCTCCTACGTTACCTGCCAGTCATTCAACAGGCAATGATGAGAAAGAGTCACTGGCCTCAAATTTACAGTCATTATATCTCCATATCTATCAATCTATCTATTTACCTCTGTCTCCATCTATGTCACCATCTTTCTCTCTCGCTATCTCTGTCTTTCTGTCTCTCTCTCTCTCTCTCTCTCTCTCTCCCTATTTAGAGCACTGTAAGACAATAGTATAAAATTAATCTGTAAATGTATATCTGAATTTTAGAAGTAAATTGATTGATTGATTGATTGATAGGCTGAGGATAGAGACAGAACTCTATTGAACGTTCAGCAGGAGTTCAGTCGATACAGAGAGAAGCACTCCCACTCTAACGAAGCAGTATGTATTTACATGTGTTCCATCTATATCTTAATACTCCCACTTTATTGATGCAGCATGGATTTCTATTTGTTCTATTTATATCTTTATTACGTCACTTGAGAATCCAAACACGAACTTTCCTCATATAAAAGTTATTGTATTGTATTATTATAGTATTGCTTATAATTTTGTTTCTGTCATATAGAACACAGACTGTCTATTTTTGTGATATATTTTGTTTAATTATATTTTATTTATTCAGATTTCATTAGATTTAATTAGGTTCATTGCTGTTACTTAACTTCATTTAATTAATTTCAGTATTGTTAAACTAAACTGGGATTCAAGGGAAGATAATGTTGATGTTGATGATGATGATGATGATTGATGTCATATCCTCTATTTTCCAGGTCCTGGAGAAAGAAGCACGTATCTCACAGCTGGAATATGACGCGGAGCAAGTCCGATGTGAACTAATGGCTAAAAGCAGACAGTTTGTTGAGGCTGCAGGTGCCATCTCAGACCTCAGGGCCCAGGTTCCAAATCTACACGAGTCTGAGATCATTAAAGAAAACGAGGTACTGCTCCAAATCTTTCTCTATTATTATTTGTTCTGCTAGGGGGTAGGTCCAAGATACATAATTTTACTCATATTCTGCTTTCTCGCTCCATTATGAGTTTATTACTCCGCGAATTAATCCTTTCAGAAAAGACTATGCCATGCTTTAATCTAGCCTACAGCTTTGATAAAATAAGGTGAAAACATGGCATAGCTAAGAAATATTAATGTTTTAATTATTTTAAATATTGGAATAGGCCTCTATGTAAACTGTTAACTACATATAAATAAGAGTGAACTCATTTTATGTCCAGTTTGCTGAGAACGCCCTATCTTCAGAAATTGCTATGGAATTTTCTAAAACGAATGGAAAAGTTTAAAAATCCCGACCCTAGTTGAACTGGGATTCAAGGGAAGACGATGACGACGATGATGATGATGATAATGATGATGATGAAGATGATGATGATTATGATTATGAGTATGATGATGATGATGATGATGATTATGACGTTGATTATGATGATGATGATGATTATGACGATGATTATGATGACGATGATGATGATGATGATGATGATTATGACACTGATTATGATGATGACAACGACGACGATGATAATTACTTATAAATCTGTTACAGATATCTCGGCTGTCGGACTCACTTCAAGATCTTCAGCTGTCGACAGCTTGCGTAGAGCAGAGGCTCCGTGGTGACGTGGCGAGACTGGGGGAGGAGTTAAAGGGTCAACAAGGGGTCAGAGTTCAACTCGAGCAGCAGGTCAAAGATCTCCAGGAGAAGTTTGATCAGCAGTGCGCTGTGATAGCGAGATTTGAAGCCGAGACCGCTGAACTGAGGCAGAGTGTGCAGCAGAGAGACACTGAGGTAAGTTAATGGCTTGTTGTTGCTGCTGTTATTATTAACAACTAAAATTTATATAGTGCTCAGTGTCATGGCCGAACTCGGTCTTGGAGACTACTTTTATAGAAAGAGTTTAATAGCAATAATAAGCAAAATAACAGTTACATTTATAGTAATATCTAAACTAATAAAAATTTCTACATATGAGTGGAACTTTATACTATCCAGCAACACTGATTCCTGTCGTCATATACGAAATACTTATAATAAACATACATACGTAGGCCTATATAGCACTTTCATTATTGTTGTTGTTGTTGTTCTTGTTATTGTGTGCGGGGTTTATTGCTATTTTCATAAAGGCTAATGTAAAAGTTAATGTTATCGTCAGTTATCTCACTTGAAAGCGTTGTCAGTGATGGGCGAGCCCAGGATTTTAACCCCCAACATACTGGTCCGCGGTCGAGTATCTTACAGAGCTTTATCCATTCCTTTTGTAGTCTATAGTGTGGCAAAATGGCTTCTGAGCTGGTTCCCATTGCTCTCTTCCGTTCTTGCTTTGTCGCCATTAACTATACGTTCAGTTAGTGGTTTGTCTATTATTCTTAATCCGAGATAACAGTTTGTACTACAGTTTGTATTCTCTCTGTAGTTTACACTATTCACGTGTGGAAGTATTTAAGTATCTAACGTGCTTAGATTGAGCGGTTTGGCGAGAGATGTAAAACTCAGAGTGAAGAGTTGAATTCTCTGCTAAAATCCAATCAAAGGCTCAAAACTAAGGTACTAAAATAGTTTTCCTCTGTCTTCTCTCTATCTATACCTCTTAGTTAAGAAAAATCTCAGTTAAATAGATCTTAGTTAAACTAGGATTCAAGGGAATATAAAAATGATGACCAGAATTTTGTGCAGAAAATCTTTGAATGAGAGTCCCAGACTTCATTCGGGTTCGAATCCCGGCCGCGCTGATCTGAGAGTAAAATCTCGGACATTCACTGGACTGGTTATACGGAAAATGGTCTAAATCGCCTAACGGATTAAACATGTGGTTTTAAAAGTGATAGATATCAACATAGTTGATTATTCACTATAATGCGTGTTTACTTTTTTTAATACTTTTTTTCCATCTTCTGATGCTAAAGTTTCTTAGGTCTTTATGATGTGTTTATTCCATAGTATGAGCTTAGCTGGTGATTATTAGCTTAAATGGTTTACTTAAATAATGTCGAAACTACGATATAACTAAAATTGAACAGATACAGATATCAAGTCGGTGTAATATTATATAACGAGCAAATAAAATATATCGAGTCCATGTAATGTTATATAATGATCAAATAAGAGATATCGAGTCCAGGTAATAAAATATAATGAGAGAAAAATATATCTAGTCGATACAATATTTTATACAGCGGATCAGTATGTGCGGGATTCAAATCCTGGGCTCGCCTGTCACTGATATCGCTTTCGCGTGAGGAAACTGACGTTAACATTAGCTTTATCAACTTTATATAAAGAGCATATAAAAGGTATGTAGTCAATATAATATTACGTAAAGTGCGGATGAAAGATATATAGTCGACATAATTTTATAAAACTAGCAGATAAAAGATATAAACATAAACATAACGGCACACTGAGCCAGGAAGCACAGATGCTTGATTAAGGCCCATTTCTTCCTTTCTCTCCATGGTTATTAGTAATCGTTGCGTTTATATATCGAGTCGATATAATTTTATACTACGAGCAGATAACAGATATCGATTCGATATAATTATATAATGAGCAGATAAAAGATATCTAGTCGCTATAACATACTTTAACGAGCTAATAGCAGAAATATAGTCGATATAATTTCATACAACGAGCAGATAACAGACATCGAGTCGATATAATTATATAATGATCAGATAAAAGATATCTATATACAATAAAGGTTTAAAGTCCGTTTCCTCATACAAGGATGATGTCAGGGACGTCATGGGTCGTTATCTAGTCGATATAACATATTTAACGAGCTGATAGCAGATATTAATTTAATGAACAGATTAGAGACATGGAGAAAAATCTTACAGATATTAGACACGAGGTGAGCGAGTCACGAAATCTTCATAAAGAGGCTACCTGTGAGGTACGTAATGTACGCCTCATAAATTCAGGGGGCCAATCCCCCCACCCTGGGGAGCGGTCCTAATGTTCTAAAAAAAAAAATGTTCTAATGTTTTGATAACAGTTTGTACTACAGTTTGTATTCTCTCTGTAGTTTACACTATTCACGTGTGGAAGTATTTAAGTATCTAACGTGCTTAGATTGAGCGGTTTGGCGAGAGATGTAAAACTCAGAGTGAAGAGTTGAATTCTCTGCTAAAATCCAATCAAAGGCTCAAAACTAAGGTACTAAAATAGTTTTCCTCTGTCTTCTCTCTATCTATACCTCTTAGTTAAGAAAAATCTCAGTTAAATAGATCTTAGTTAAACTAGGATTCAAGGGAATATAAAAATGATGACCAGAATTTTGTGCAGAAAATCTTTGAATGAGAGTCCCAGACTTCATTCGGGTTCGAATCCCGGCCGCGCTGATCTGAGAGTAAAATCTCGGACATTCACTGGACTGGTTATACGGAAAATGGTCTAAATCGCCTAACGGATTAAACATGTGGTTTTAAAAGTGATAGATATCAACATAGTTGATTATTCACTATAATGCGTGTTTACTTTTTTTAATACTTTTTTTCCATCTTCTGATGCTAAAGTTTCTTAGGTCTTTATGATGTGTTTATTCCATAGTATGAGCTTAGCTGGTGATTATTAGCTTAAATGGTTTACTTAAATAATGTCGAAACTACGATATAACTAAAATTGAACAGATACAGATATCAAGTCGGTGTAATATTATATAACGAGCAAATAAAATATATCGAGTCCATGTAATGTTATATAATGATCAAATAAGAGATATCGAGTCCAGGTAATAAAATATAATGAGAGAAAAATATATCTAGTCGATACAATATTTTATACAGCGGATCAGTATGTGCGGGATTCAAATCCTGGGCTCGCCTGTCACTGATATCGCTTTCGCGTGAGGAAACTGACGTTAACATTAGCTTTATCAACTTTATATAAAGAGCATATAAAAGGTATGTAGTCAATATAATATTACGTAAAGTGCGGATGAAAGATATATAGTCGACATAATTTTATAAAACTAGCAGATAAAAGATATAAACATAAACATAACGGCACACTGAGCCAGGAAGCACAGATGCTTGATTAAGGCCCATTTCTTCCTTTCTCTCCATGGTTATTAGTAATCGTTGCGTTTATATATCGAGTCGATATAATTTTATACTACGAGCAGATAACAGATATCGATTCGATATAATTATATAATGAGCAGATAAAAGATATCTAGTCGCTATAACATACTTTAACGAGCTAATAGCAGAAATATAGTCGATATAATTTCATACAACGAGCAGATAACAGACATCGAGTCGATATAATTATATAATGATCAGATAAAAGATATCTATATACAATAAAGGTTTAAAGTCCGTTTCCTCATACAAGGATGATGTCAGGGACGTCATGGGTCGTTATCTAGTCGATATAACATATTTAACGAGCTGATAGCAGATATTAATTTAATGAACAGATTAGAGACATGGAGAAAAATCTTACAGATATTAGACACGAGGTGAGCGAGTCACGAAATCTTCATAAAGAGGCTACCTGTGAGGTACGTAATGTACGCCTCATAAATTCAGGGGGCCAATCCCCCCACCCTGGGGAGCGGTCCTAATGTTCTCCACATCCCCACCCCCTCAGTATTTTCTCAGAAAATCATCCACGTTAGTCGGAGAGAAAGTTTGAGAACCTAACGAAGTGGCAAGTAGTGATGGGAGATATGAATATATTTTGGTTTAAGTTCTGTTCCCATCTATAATAGAAAGAAGGCTTCCCTGAAATTCTAACGAAACTTTGAGAGTAAATCTAGTCCCCACGTCGCTGACATCATTGTATCCTTCACTACCAGTACGTGTAACGACAACAGAATTTCTGAGGAGATACGATCTTATTCTGACGAAACAAACTTTAATTTATATATATATATATATATATATATATATATATATATATATATATATATATATATATATATATTACTGTATTGCTTTTACAGGTATTTGTGTTTTGGGTGTGTGCATGTATTGTTCTATTATATGTCAGATAATATACGAGCTTTTAATCCTAGTAACTTATGGATCTCACGATTGATTGATTAATTATCATGGGCTCGCCCGTCACTGACATCGCTTTAGAAAGTGGAAACTGACGTTAACATTAGCTTTATCAGTTTTTTAATGTATCGGTTGTCTAATTTATTCATTGATAAATGAAGCAATTAATCGATTGATTGATTGAATAATTGATTAATGGATGGATGGATGCATTGATTGATTGGATGAACGAACGAATGAATGAGTTACTAATCTAATGATTGATTAATGGATGGATGGATGAATTAATTGGATGTACTAATGAATGAATGATTGATTGAATTATTGATTGATATATTGACGGATGAATTGATTGATTGATTTGACGTATCAGGTGGCTCGTTTGGATGAGAAGCTGGATGTAATGCAGAAGACACTGACCTCCACGCAGGAACAGCTGACTCAGAGAACAACTGAACTCGTGTGTTTGGAGGAGAAGTCGAAACGTCTAACCACTGAGCTATCTACCCACAGAGACCGGTGCACGGGTTACGAGTCAGACATTGCTCAGTACCAGACTACTACAGGTAAATAATAATAACAATAATAATAATAAATATATTTATATTAAATAATATAATACAAATTATATTAATAAAAAATAACATTAAAAGATCCCCTTCTCAGGGGGTTAAAAAATAATAATAACAATAATAACAAAGGTTTAACGTCCTTTTCCTCATCCAGGGATGATGTCAGGGATTTCCCCACAGCACACATCACTACAGATCAATTCATCCAAACCAATCTGCAAAAGAAATGTGCTGAGGAGAAGTAAGGTCCTAAACGAAAGCCAGTCCGGTGATCAAAAATGGTCAGGATAGATTGATTACGTTATGAAGATGAACAAGTTCTTCTCCACTCTCATACACTGTTGTAAGTAAAGTAAAAACTATAAATGATAACACGCATTATAGTGAATAATCAACTAGATTGATATCTATCACTTTTAATACCACATGTTTAAACCGTTAGACAGTTTAGTCCTTTCCGTATAATCAGTCCTGTGAATGTCCGAGATTATACTCTCAGCTCAGCGCGGCTGGGATTCGAACCCGCGAGAGTTCAATTTACCTCAGAATCTGTCATTTAAAACTTCATGACGTTATCCCTACGCTATTAAACACAAATTTTATTAGTCAAACAAACAAGCTCATCTGGTTTTACAAATCAGAGCTCTAATCAAGCGGATACTCGCTCCCAAAATTCTCTAGGAACGGCTATCCAGATTTCAGGGTCGATGACTTCTAAAAGCGGTTCTCCCAGCAGAGTTCTCACAACTGCCTCATCAACGCCTGTTCAGAGGAGTCACCGTCGTGGTGGATCGATAACAGATGAAGTGGAGACGGGCGCTGCTGGAGCCAAAAGTTGTGGATTCAGGACAATGCCATCCTCTGCTGCGACCAGCAACGTTTAATAATAACTCAAAATATAAAAGCCTTTAATGTCCGAGTATAATAATAATAATAATAATAATAATAATAATAATAATAATGTCAAACAAATACAATAATAAGATATTAATAAAATAAGTAGATACAAGTAAAATAGGAATAACAACGGTTTAATCCAAAGAGTCAATTATTAATTTAATCTCACATACTCTCACTAGTGTTTTGGCCAGTGGCAGGTCCAAGGTACATATTCAATATATTTTTATTTGTATATTCATATTTAATATAATGCTATAATTATTTATAAATAATTTAATATATTTGAAAATAAATTATTTATAATTACGATATAATTATTTCAAGATTATGATGTAATAAAAGTAATTAATTAACACCAGTAATTAAAATAGTTGAAGTCTATACAACTGTTGGTGTTACTCTGATTCTTGCAGCTAAGCTGAGAAAGGAATTGAGAGAGATGAAGGAGGAGTCAGAGCGGTCCTCGAGACTACTTTCTGCTCAGAGCTCAGAGATAAAAGATCTGGAGCGATACCTAACTGTCGCTAAGCTGCGCGAGAACGATCTCAATGCTCAGGTTTGTGTCTGATAATAATAATAATAATAATAATAATAATAATAATAATAATAACAATTATAGTAACATATTAAAGTAAATTACAATAATTAAATATTATAGAATTCTAGTAAATTTTGAGCTTCCTACTCTACCTAGAAATAATTAGAAAATAAGCTCCAAGATAAGGTAGCCCTAGTTTTGTCCCCTTTATTTTCAGGTCTCCCATACTATGCGTTTTTCACTATGCTGAGGCTACTTTACTTAGTGGATAGACTAATAATAATAATAATATAATACAGCCCAGGGCATAAAATATAGTAATAGTAATACAGTTTAACGTTCGTTTCCCAATCTAAGGATATTGTCAGGGACGTCCCCACAGCACACATCACTACAGATCATTTCACCCAGACCAATCTGCAAAAGAAACGTGCTGAGAAGAAGTAGGGTTTTTTTAAAATGAAAGCCGATTCTGCGATTACATATGGTCAGGATAGATAGAGCATGTGTATGGTAGGAATGGATATGTCAGAGAATAAGAGCGAAGATTAGTAGGTGGTTTCAAACATAAGCATGAGAGAGATTAAGATAGTCCTGTGTTGTGTCCGAAGCTAAGAAGATCACGTTAACTGCTCGTGTCTTAAGACACGACTATATAAAGACTGAGGAAAACAAGGGGAAACCACCTCCATCGTCTTATTTTTTAAAAGTCATAATTCTGTAAAATATTTCATGCAGTTATTGGTGAATCGCGACATGTGTAGAAATTTTAATATAATTTTATTCTGTGTGTTATTTAAAATAAATACAGATCGCAATATTCATTTTTAATATAATTTCAAAACGACGAGTATGGATAATTCTAAATACACTAACTACTATTAAGTTTTATTTTGCACACTGTATTGTTACGACTGGGAATTATTTTACTACATTTCCACAGACTGCACACAAGCCTAACATAAAGTGTACTTGTTGTTACAGATTGAAAGACAGGCAGAGATACTGCGAGGTATGGAGGAAGATATGAAGGCCGAAACCAGCCGGAACCTGGAGAGTCACTCGATCATCTCGCAGCTTCAGTCCAGAATTGATGCCTCAGAGGTATTGACGAAGTCGAGTCCTTGAGAACCTTGCTCGCAGGGTTACCACTCTTCTGTAAAAATGTCGAGCCTCACCGGATAAGTCAGGGACTAATAATAATAATAATAATTATAGCCTCCTATAATAAGAATTATAGGAGGCTATTATTAATATTATTATTAAACTCCTATAATATAATAATCAATAATAAGCATAAAACCCCTATCGGAACCGAAACTTGCCAGCCATTGGTTCCCCAACCGATTCGACAACAGCGCCAATCTTCTTCCAAAGTCTTAAATATCTCATTAGACTCCATTAGCGGTCCTCAACCCAGAGCGAGTGTCACCACGCCCAGGCAGTTGACTGAGGGGCCGCTACAACGTGTCAGTTCAGTGATGGACTGAAAAGAGTATGACAGAGAGATATCACGCAAGGACCTTCATGTAAAGTAGGACTCTGGAAGACTGCCAGAACCACTGCATCTACTCCAGCAATTGCGCTAGAATCGACTACTACAGATATGGCTTCAAGTGGAACTACGACGTAATCGTCGAGAAGCGAAGGCGGTGATCCCTGCATGGTTCAGGGAATGAGGGACATTACATGACCTCTACTATTTCCTCTTCAGAATTGAGAAGAAAAACATCCGGCAGCAGCAACAACAACAACAGACTGTCTTCACAACATCAGCGTCAACGAAATGTCAATACAAGTGCAAGTGACTTCGATGAAATGGAGTTCAACACATTTGTGAATATTGGATCACTCGATTCAGAGACAAATTTTATTTCATGTAAATATTGCACCCAGGATTGCGATGAGAAAGAAGAGAAAACCGCAGAAGACCTACTTGATGCTAATTCTTCATACGGTCTTGGTAGTCTGTCGCGTTCTCTTTTGTCGGATGAAAACAAGCCGAAGGGTGAAATTGTGGACAATGATAATAATAATACTAATAATATAATAATAACCTCTGACAATTTCTATAGCGATGTCAAGGCCGGTGTACGGTTTTCGAGACCGCTTTACAGGTTCCTAGCAGGCTACTACCAATCCTTTCCATGGTTAATCATTTCTTTGCTACTGATAGCTCCAATCGGCAGCAAGCTCCGATACAAGATTAACCTTCCATGGGCTCAAGCGGATATCCATCATTACTTGACCGCCCTGGAATTGACAGGAAATTGTCAGGGATTAATCAGGGAATTGGATGTAGTCAGGAGAGTGGTCACCCTGTGCTGTCTCTTTTTGCATTGCTTGCATTTGTCGCTTTGGCTCCACGTTGGAAGAAATTTGCTTATATTGGCAATTTAATTTAAATTTTTGAAGGTTTGAGTTACGAACCGTTGCTTTGGGAATTTATTTTGACTGTTGCTTGCTTGATGCTTTGAAATTAGAATCTAGTATTAGACTATCGCTTACCCGTTTTGTGTCCGGGTTGCTGAAGAATAGTTGAGCCGTGGTCTGCACTCGGCGCAAAAGATTGATAATTGATTACTCGCAATTTCTTTAAAATTGTCTAATCCTGACCGTAGTTATACTGGGATTCAAGATGATGATGATGATGATGATGATGATGATGATATTAGACTGTCGCTTACTGCATGCTTTAACGTTTTATTCGATTGCTTTGAGTATAAAACCAAATTGGCATTTGAGTATATATTGGCTGATGCTTAATTTATTCTTTGCCATTAAGATTTCCTATTAATCTTGACTGTCGCTTCTTGATGGCTCGTCATGAGGCTCTGTATTAAGATGTATTTTGTATTAAGATGTATTCTGTATTAAGATGTATTTTGCATTAAGATGTATTTTGTATTAAGATGTATTTTGTATTAAGATGTATTTTGTATTAAGATGTATTTTGTATTAAAATGTATTTTGTATTAAGATGTATTTTGTATTAAAATGTATTTTGTATTAAGATGTATTTTGTATTAAGATGTATTTTGTATTAAGATGTATTTTGTATTAAGATGTATTTTGTATTAAGATGTATTTTGTATTAAGATGTATTTTGTATTAAGATGTATACTGTATTATGATATATTCTGGTATACGCTTTAGTTTGTATGAAGCTATTTTTTGTATTAAACATTATTTGACGCTGTAAATAATGTAACTATTATGCAAATTTATTTCTTTTCTGCTTCGTATCGCTTTTAGCATTGCATGTTCTGGTGATTTCTTGATCCAATTGATTACATAATCTGCTAGATTGGATGCTCTGTTAAATTACATGATCTGTTAGAATGCATAAAATATAACATCGATTTGATAACCCGCTATTGAAGGTTATAATAGAATGAAAATGCCAGAATAAAGAGAAATTATTTGATTTTTTGATGAATTTGCTATTTTACAAATTACCTGATGCAGTATGACATAGTTTAGTTTAATATGTGTTAAGTTAAAAGCCGTACCACTTAAAACGATCAACGTTGATTTGATAGATGAAACGAAAGCTGTAGATTTTTACGTCTCTTTCTTTACTAAGGGTAGTGAAGATAGCACTCCAGACACTTTGCGTGTTGTGTCCGGGTCACAAAAGCACATGCCAACCGTTTACTGCACGTGTCACAACAGGTGACAAAACTATAACTCACGAAGGTAACGCGAAATCACTTCAGAAGCCATATATATCTAAAGCTGTAGGTTGTGTATGGAGTAAATAAGGTAAAACGTTTTGTGAAGGTTTAACTCGTTGATCCATGGAGTGAGTGTAGCGTGAGAGCAGGTGTGTGAATATGTGCCTTGGACCTGCCATTTGTTATAACAGCATAGAGAAAGAGAGAGGGAGAGAATATGTCTGGAGACAGTTCGACAGGGATTTGAACTCGTTACCACTTGCTGATTAAGCAACTGCGCTAAGAAATAACATGTCGATCCAGTGAGAATATTTAAACTAATATAGCCTAATAACAATTGGACCTGCCGGTAGGCAGTGCAGTAAGAGAGAGAGAGATAGCCTAATAAATATATTATTACATAATATAATAAAAATATTATATTAAAAATTATAAATTTAGAGTAAATTAAATGCCTGCTAAATTAAAGTTGTATATTTGTAAAGCCAGTGTTATCGTCAATTTCAACTCTCAAAAGAGATATCAGTGACGGGAGAGCCCAGAATTTGAACTCATACATACTGATCCACAGTCGGATATCTAACCGACAACGCCACTGGCTGCAGCCAAATACTTTCTTAGAAATAAATTTATTAGAATTTAATTGTTTTAAAGAAAAATGTGAATGATTAAGGATGTTTTAAACGTTAAAACTTACTAAATGTGTTAAAACGTGCTAAATAAAAAAGAAAAAAATCAAAATATTACTACTATAAAAATTATTGAATTCTACAAACGCAATCGCTTTACACTCTAGAAAAAAGCGTTAGGAAGCCTTCGTGTAAGAGGTTTGTCGAAGTATGAAACCACTGGTTTTTTATATTTGATTTTGGACTTGCACTGTTTTGATCTCGCTTTCTCTTGTGGTTTCTGTATACTCAGTCGTTATCGTGTGGTGCTTTGGCGCCAGTTTGTGTAGAGTCTGCAAGAGACGTCCCTGACATTGCCTTTTGGCGAGGAACCGGCATAAAATTCCTCTTGATTGATTGATAACGTTTCAACATATTACGTGGAATAAACAAACTAGTACAAAATTATTTAAATTAAAAAACAGAGAATTCTAGAATAGCTAAATTTTGCGATAATTTAATTAACACACCTTGAAGTGACTAAATTTATAGTTATGCATATATTAAAGCAGGGGATCAATTGGTTTGTTCTTTAACAGCAAAATAGTGTGTGGATAAATAGACAGCATTTAGTACTACTCTATTGTACTAGCACTGTACCAATTTGCTAGATTGATTGTCTAAATTATTTACTGAAATATTGGGTGGTAGATTGATTTATTGATTGATTTATTGATTGCTTGAGTGACTGATTGATTGTCTATATTATTTACTGAAATATTGGGTGCTAGATTGATTTATTGATTGATTTATTGATTGATTGAGTGATTGATTGATTGTCGATATTATTTACTAAAATATTGGGTGGTAGATTGATTTATTGATGGATTGGTTGATTGAGTGAGTGATTGATTGATGTATGTAATTATTGATTGACTGAATGATTAGCTATTATGTAACAAATCCGTAGTTTAGTTGCGTGTGAAAGATAAGGGCGTATTCATGCATCAGCAAGGGTAGGCTAAGCAAAAGAGGATTACGAAGAATACTTGAAATTTATTGCATTAAATGATTCATTGATTGACTGTCGGTGTGATCAGTTAACTTATTGATTGATTAGTTGATTTATTGATTGCTTGATTTTAATTGATTGATTGACTGACCGAATGATTGATTGAAATACTGACTGGCGCATGATTGACTGATTGATTGACTAATTGATTGATTAACTGACTGACTAGCAGCATGATTGATTGTTTGATTTATTGATTAATTGATTGATTGATTGTTGACTACCTATGTCATATCTACCTTCGCTATAGAGAGAAGGACTGACCGAATGATTGATTGAAATACTGACTGGTAGCATGATTTACTTATTGATTGACGGTTTGATTGATTGATTGACTGATTGACTGACGGCTTAATTGATTGATTGACTACCTATGTCATATGAACCTGTGCTAGAGAGAGAAGGACATGCTATCTAGTGCGGTGGAGCAGGCAGACAGAGAGATGGGAGACAAGGATGATGAACTGAAGGTCGTCAGAGGAAGACTGGATTACTCTGAGCAACAACTGAGTGAGAAACAGCATGAGGTACGGCTACAATCCTGCACAATGCTTCTGCAAGAAGTTTATGATTTCTATCAAATCTTGTGTAAAGATAGCTGTAGATTTTCTCTTATTATGGTTAATTTTGACTAGTTAAGCTATGAAAATGATGATGATGATGGTGATTGATTGATTGATCTATTGATTAATTGATTGATTGGTTGATTGTTTGATGGATTGTTTGGTAGATCGATCTGTTGATTTACTTATGAATTGATTGATCTACTGATTAATTGATTGATTGGTTGATTGATTGATTGATTTGTGTCAAACATTAAATCTGCATGGGCTGACGCTCCTTCATGTTTTCTGCTCCGACAATATGGAACTCTCTGCCACAAGATCTTCGATTTTGTAATTGTATTGGTACTTTCCTGGGCAAGCTAAAAACCATCTCTTTATTTATTTATTTAGATCACCAAAAAGGGTCATTCAACCCTGTACAGTTCACAAGCAATGCAAACAATCAAGTAAATCCAATAAGTGAACACGATTTAAATGTGAACCATGGTGAACTTAAAACGAAAAATAAAAACCTTTCCATCATAGGTCTAAATTTTGATCCACTTGCCTTGGATCTTGGACTTGCACTGTTTTGATCTCGCATTCTCTTGTGGTCTCTGTATACTCAGTCGACATGGTGTGGTGTTTCGTCGCCTGTTTGTGTAGAGTCTGCAAGTGACGTCCCTGTGAGGAACCGGACGTTAAATTCGTATTTATTGATTGGTTAATGATTGATTGCAATGTTACTACTGTGCTTCTGCAAAAAATTAACTATTTCTATCAAATCTTGTGTAACGATCGTTTCAGATTTTCTCTTATGATGGTTAATTTTAACTAGTTAAGCTCTGATGATGATGACTGATTGGTGATAGTGATGGTGACTGATTGGTATACTGCTTGATGGTTTGTTTGATTGATCGATCTATTAATTAACTGATTGATTGATTGATTGACTGATTGATTGATTGGTTGATTTCTTGATTGATTGTTTGAAGGACTACATTGGCGACCTGGAAAGATCGGTGGGCCACCACGCCGACTGTGATGAGTTCTATGGATTGATTGATTGATTCAGTTATTGATAGACTGATTGGTTGATTGATCTATTGATTGATTAATGGTAGTTGAGAAAGTTGGAGGAGACTGTAGGTAGGTTGAAGACAGATCTGAGCCGATCAACCGAGCAGTGCACCACACTCGCCGCTCAGGTTCTGATAATGCTGAGATAATGTGGACAATAGAAGCTATATAGATAATATAGAATATATATATATATATATATATATATATATATATATATATATATATATATATATATATATATATACAGTATATATATATATATATATACTATTTAAATTTTTTATGATTTTGAGGTTTAAATTGTTATCTTTTAAATGATTTATTGATTGATTTTAATAAAGCTTTCGATAAGGTTAATTACTGGAAACTATTCAGAAAGCTATTGTGTGACAATATCAATACTAGAATTATGTACATTTTAGTATTTTCATATTGAAACAATAATGTTCTGTTAATGGCGTAATATATCTCATTGCTGTCATCTGAGGAATAGCTGATTCTTGAACCTTCCTGACCTCTCCTGCAGCCATCGAAATTACAATCAATCGATTGATTGATTGATGGATTGGTTGATTGATTTTTAGTTATCAGAATGTCAGGCTAGATGGCAGGAAAGTTGTGTACAGATCTCTACACTACAGAGTCGGCACCGAGAAAACAATGAGCAACTATCTCAGAGTTCACTTGAACTCCTGCAGACAAAGTGTGATCTAGAAAGGTTTCAGCTCAAGAACAAATCTTTGGCTGAAGAGGTTCGTTAGCTTAGTCGACTATAAGTCTGTATTAGAAGCTGAAGGGCTTCCAATACAGTAAGGTTCTGTTTATGGAATCTGTGCTTTCACAGATTGCTGTTGAACTAACTTTGTTATGTGTCTTATATAGATTTAGGGAGATAGAGAGACAAAGCACTAAGATCCAAACCAACGTCAGAAAAGCCATTGGACTGGTGAGCACCAAGGCTACAGATATTGCTAAAAAGTTTTTAAAATGAATGGAAAAGGTCCATTCATATCCCGAACTAAGTTAGGTTGGGATTCTGGGGAAGATGATGATGAGGAAGATCTCGAATGATTTAGGGAGATAATTTTTGTGATTTGTGATCAGTTTTGTGACTTTTAATTTATATGACAAAATTAGTTTATTTAGAAATTAGTTAGATTAGTTAAGTGGTGAAGGTGATTTGTGAATGACTTTGAATTTCAATTAGTTGCGCATCGAATTATATGGAAAATTAATTAAACATAAAAGAATGCTTAGAATTAGTTACGGATGAATTAATGCATAGAATGAATTATGGATGAAAAAATGCATAGAATTAGTTATGGATGAAATAATGCATAGGATAAGTTATGGATGAAATAATGTAAACGACTAATTATGCATGAAATAATGCATAGGATTAATTATGGATGAAATAATGCATAGAATTAATTATGCATGAAATAATGCATAGAAGTAATGACTAAGATGCTATTTCCAGGTTCGATCCTACGAGAGTCGGGTTGAGAAACTGGAGGAAGAAAGAGAGGAACTGGAGCAATCATTGGAAAAGATCCTCGAAGAGGTTTGACTGGAATAATGGAAAGATATATATATATATATATATATATATATATATATATATATATATACATGTATATATATATATATATATATATATATAAATACATAACACGGGAACATATCACTACATACATACTGTATTTATAGATATATATATATATATAATTATATTATATATAAATATATATATATATATATAATATTTATTTATTTATATGTAATATGTATATATGTATATTATATAATTATAGATATATAAATACATATCATAGATATATATATATATAATATATAATATATATATTTATATATATTTATTTATATATATATATATTTATATATATATATACGACAACGACGACGACGATGACGACGACGACGACGATGACGATAAAGACGACAATGACGATGACTATGATGATGATGATGATGATGATGAGGATGACGACAACGACGATGATGATGAATGTTCTTTTCAAGAAGACCAGTTGTTGGATTGTCTGTGTAGAAGAGATGTACGGAGAGTTCGTTGGAGGAGTGTAGGAGGGAGGGGTGTGAAAGGGAGGGGGAGAGAGACAGAAGAGGGGAGGAGCTAAAGACGTGTGGAGAGAGACTGTCACAGCTGAGCATAGAGAACACTGTGCTGAGAGAACGGCTACAGAGTAAGAACTCTGAGGTAGACATCAACACTGTTTGTTATACCTCATCAATCTCTCTCATATATAGTGCTTGATATCATCGAGGACGACTCTCTCTGTCCCTGGTGTTCTGTGCCAAGTGGCAGGGCCAAGGTTCATATTCATACTCCGAGTCTGCTTTCACTCTCCATCAAGAGCTCTCCATAGATCAACAAGTTAATCCTTTAACAAAGGGCAATGCCTTATTCATACTTTACGAAGCTTATGGTTAGAGAAATGGGTTCTTAGGTGTTTTTCATCTGCTTTTGTCAATTCTGCTCTCTCTCCTTTTATGAAACATGCCGTTAGTGGTTTGACTATTCTTCAGTATGTTCCAGACGCAAAATTATAAAATATAATTATTATATTTATTTATTAATATTACATTTATTATAATATAATAAAATTATTATAAAATATAATTATTATATTTATTAATATTACATTTATTATAATATAATAAAATTATTATAAAATATAATTATTATATTTATTTATTAATATTACATTTATTATAATATAATAAAATTATTATAAAATATAATTATTATATTTATTAATATTACATTTATTATAATATAATAAAATTATTATAAAATATAATTATTATATTTATTTATTAATATTTCATTTATTATAATATAATAAAATTATTATAGAATATAATTATTATATTTATTTATTAATATTACATTTATTATAATATAATAAATTATTATAAAATATAATTATTATATTTATTTATTAATATTACATTTATTATAATATAATAAAATTATTATAAAATATAATTATTATATTTATTTATTAATATTACATTTATTATAATATAATAAAATTATTATAAAATATAATTATTATATTTATTTATTAATATTACATTTATTATAATATAATAAAATTATTATAAAATATAATTATTATATTTATTATATTAAAATTATTAAATTGTGAGATGACTCTTGTAACTTTAACTATTAATTGCTGGCAGATGACCGACCTGAAGACGGATAAAGAGACACTAGAACGGCAGCTTAACGACCTGTCCAGTGCCGTGAAGAATTGTGCTCAGAAACCAGAGGACTGTTGTGATCTAGCTAGCAAAGAACAAGACAAGATTAAGGTTAGCGTTTTTAGAAGATTAGATACAATTCGCTTGAGAATTTCAAGTCAACAGGCTCAAGACATGTATTTCTTTAACCCGTGAATTGCAGCAATTGATTGTTTGATTGATTGATTGATGATTGCTTGATTGATTTATTGATGCAAATATTGACATGGCATGTATCAAGGCAGCAGACAGTATTGAGGCAGATAAGGAAACGCTGTGATGAGCTACAGCAGCTGATTGATTGCTTTAGTGATTGATTGATCGATTGATTGATCGATTGACAGATTGATTGATTCTGCAGCAGCATGCCTCTAGGCAGCAGGCAGTACTTAGGCAGGTGAGGCAGCGCTGTGAGCAGCTGTCATTGATCGATTGATTTATTGATTGATTGATTGATTGATTCAGGCATTACAGCATCATGCCTCAAGGCAGCAGGCAGTATTGAGGCAGGTGAGGCAGCGCTGTGAGCAGCTACAACAGTTGATTTATTGATAGATCGATTGCTTGATTTGATTGATGCAGGCACTACAGCAGCATGCCTCGAGGCAGCAGGCAGTGTTGAGGCAGGTGAGGCAGCGCTGTGAGCAGCTACAACAGGAGAACGTTAGACTCAGACTTGATCTGGACCGCAGCGAGGCGACGAGAGAACTGTTGAGAACTCAACTGCAATGTTCTGTGCAGCCACCCACCTGCATCAAACCTCTGCCACAGGACTCGCTGGAGAAGAACTTTCTACAAAAAGATTCTGCTTGCTCGGTATGTTAGTCAGTCAATCAGTCAATCAATCAATCAAATTGAGTTATGCACGTGAAATGTAGTCTCTCTATACTTATAAAATATGAGTAAACAGGATTGTTTTCTGAGGAAGGCATAGGGGCCCTCCTCGTCATAAGCAGAATCCCCCCCAAAATAATGGTATATCAAAAGGAATGTTATAAATAATATTACCTAAGGATCCACTTGTATGTGAATATGAAGAGGAAAGCGGAAGACAGAGAAGAGTGGAGGCGTTATATACCATGGACCTGCCAGTAGGCAGTGCACTAAGAGAGTGATACTAATAGATTCTTTAAATTCGCTGTGAAATTTAAACTCAATTAGTCATTAAATCCAATAATCGATCAGTCACATTGAGTTATTTACTTCTTTACCTAGAATTCTTTATCCAATTTTTATCTAATTATTTATCTAATTTTTAATTTAATTATTTATCAAATTTGTATCTATTTCTTTATAGAATTTTTCATCTAATTCTTAATCAGTTTCTTGATGTAATTCTTGATCTATTTTTGTGGTTTTTTTTCAGCTGAACAGGACTCTCCTCTCAGCCGGCGATTCTCTAAACGAGATCTTCAAGTGATCCCGTTGTCACTTCCACTACTTCCTTCTATACAGCTCTTCCTCTAACCCTTTTTCACTCTGTCTGTCTGTCTGTCTCTCTCTCTATCTTTCTATCTCTCGCTCGCTCAACTTTGAGCACACGTATGAATGTGAAGTTGCGTGTAACACGCTATGCGTGTAGGAGCGTGTTTGTGATTGTATGTGTGTGTGCACTCAGGCGTAGGGTATGGATGTACGTGTGTGTACGACGTTGGTGTGTGTACGTGTGTGTGTGTGCGTGTCTGAGAGAGAGAGAGAGAGAGAGAGAGAGAGAGAGAGAGAGAGAGAGAGAGAGAGAGAGAGAGAGAGAGTACCAAGTGGATATCTTGAAAATAACATCTGAGAGGTCAGATCTGCATCTCGTGGCTTTTCCTTTTTGAAGGAAGGGTCAGCATACTGTAGTACATCGAAAACCGTGGTCTTTCTCTGTCATAAAATGTTGGTAGTGAACCTATAGCTTTTTGCGTAGGACTCGTTTTGAGTATTGAAGATTTGCTGGAAGTTTAAGATTTTTGCGATGGAAATTTACGAAAGATTTGTGTCATTGATTCCAGTAAATTTTGCTAATAATAATAATAAATATTATTATTATTATTATTATTATTATTATAAGGGTTTAACATCCGTTTCCTCTTAAAACGATGATGTTAAGGAGCTAGAGACAATCCTCTGTTGTTTTCATGTTCAATCTTCGCCTGGCTATGTTATGATTGTGTAGTATTTATAATATGTACAGTTTGTTGTTCAGTGAAACAGGGTGCATAGTTTTTATACAAGTAGTTTTCCAATTCTGTCTCTCGTTATAATGTCCGTACATCCTTCACTCCAGTGGCCTAGCTAAGGGGGGGATGTGTCCCCCTGACCCAAAAATGTTGTTAATTTTTTATGAAGTCCACAATATAAGTGCACACATTTTTTAAGTTTGTGCCTCCCACAAATTGCCGCCCAAGATTAAAGTGCCCCACAAGATTGAATCCTAGCTGCGCCACTGATACATGCAGCAGCATAGTGGTTAAGTTTTCTACTGAGGGTCAGATGGTTTGCGGCTTAAACCGGGGTGAACTGTAACTGATGTCCTTTCAGGTCTTGATGTGTATTAGAAGGCTATTAATACAATTCTTTACGTTGACGTCTTGAAGCCTTTTGAGCTTCTGATCTTGACGTTAAACCTACATCGTTAGTGTGCCAGAAGGTTCTATAGATATTTTGCTGCAGTTCTATTTTGTATTGCAATCGGTTGTTAGTGTTTTGTTAGAATTTTGATTATGACATCTTGATATATTTTTATACAAGTATTGTTGTGTATTACATTGTATTGCAGTATTGTTGATATTACGCTCAAGCTGTTCAAGATTTATAATAATAATAATAATAATAAAAATAATAATTAATAATAATAATAATAATGATAATAATAATAATGATAATAATAATATTATTATTATTATTATTCACGGTTTACAATATCTCACATTTCTTGCTCATACGCTTGTCTGGATGAGTCGTGTGGCACAACAGTTAAGACGTCTCGACGGTGAATCTACTTGTGATTCAATTCTTGACTAACCCATCGATCTGCCTCTGTACTTTTCGAAGATGAAACTGCTAAATCAGCCATATTTGTTGTTTGTAGCAGGCTATTGATAATGTTGGTTGATTACATTCCAGCGTTATACGATTCGAGTCAGGGCTTAGAAAATTTAGATGTTCAATTAAATGTTATTTAATTGAATATTGAGCATGTCATTGACTTAATTTTTGAAAAGGGCGGCTTCTGCAAATAGTGCATTTATGAGTTCTATGTTATAACAAAATGTAATCTTCCAAGACCGAGAGTTGACAGCTTTGAATGAAAAAATCCCAGGGTGTTGGATGGTCATTCTTAAATCGGCGCCAGTTGCAATTGATGGGCTATCAACAGGCAACTATTATAACTAATAACCATGGAGAGGATCTCAGGGGAAGGAGGAAATGGGTCTTAAACAAGCATCTGTGCTTCCTGACCCAGTGTGCCGTTATTTATGTTATGTGTGTACCAATATAAAATACAATTTATGATATGTTATGATATGTTATGATATTCACTTAATGTAGAAAGCACACAAGATATATTTCCTAATTAATTGGATTAGCCATTAGCTCGTGAATTCATAGAGTGCTATGGTCTACATAACTGACCTGACTTATTATTTTGGCAATAGCGAGCAAAGAGCTTGCTGAAAGCAGCAACCTAATGTTGCCAGATTCTATGGGTAATTAAGCAATTTATCACTAACGGTCTAGTCAGCCACAGCGGTTGTGGCTGATGCTGGATACAATAACTTACTCTTTGAAACAAAGTCTTCTTAACTAGTTTGACTAGACTTAACTTGCCTGAGACATTGTTGTCAAATTGGATGATGATAGATGATAGTTTTGGATGATGATTGATGATATCTGTTAGAATACAACGACTTTCTGTTCTGCTAACTCAGTACATAATGTTTCTACAAACATCTGATTTCCATAAATTGCCTTGCACATAAACACAAGTACAATACAGTAAACAACACAGCACAATATATGCACAGAAATACAAGTCTACAGCTCTTACTGATCAGTTTGAAACAGTCAAGTGAGATCACCGATGAATCGCTGATCAACAATTTTAAATTAATTATTAGCAATCATTCGTAAATCGCTTTTATTTATACAATATAATATTAAAATAATTAAAAATAATCATTGTAAAATAATGGTAAGATATAATAATTATAGCTCTAATAATAGACCTTCTAATAATAATAATAATAATAATAATAATAATAATAATAATAATAATAATAATAATAATAATAATATAGTAATAATAAATTATAATAATAATTATAATGGTGAGAACTCAATAAAAGGTAAGTTTTGCGTATGTTTCAGTTTCACTACTGGTGGTTGTAAACTAATCAATTACGATAGAGATAGGTATATTTCTTCGTGGCTAGATAGTGGGCGTGGACAGTGGGCAGAGTTGTGGTTGACAGACAGGTGTCAGTGTACGTCATTCATTATGCAGCCCTTGAATGAATTAAACCTGTTATCCACCTCTCCTTCTTCCAGCTGATCAAAATATAACAACAAAATGACATTTAGTCAGTAGTGACATTTAAACGACATTTACTCAACAGTGACATTTAATTGACATTTAGTCAGGAGTGACATTTAAATGACATTTGTCAGTTAGTCTTGTGCAAGTGGCAGGTCCAAGATACTTAAATATACATACATTCTGCTATCACACTCCATAAAGAGCACTCAATTGATTAACAAGATAATCCTTTCTCAAAAGACTATACCCTATCTACACTCCGTGTAGCCAATGAATGAGAATAATAACAATATTAGTATTTGATATTTCTCTAGTTATAACTAGAGAAATAATTATATCTTAAATCTAAATAATATTTAAGAAATAATAATATATATTTAAATAATTACAAATAATTATTTATAATATGAACGAAGATTGTTACTTATTAGAAAAAGAACAGTATGACGACTGCATACAATACACACTCCTTATACGTTAATATTACCAATATTAATATTAACAGTGACAGGCGAGCCCAGGATTTGAACTCCGCACATACTGATCCGCGGTCCAATACCTTACCGACATCGCTCAGGCTAAAGCCAGTGGCGATGTAGTTTTATATTATTAGTGAGATCCATGTCAGTGACAGATATATCATGGACCTGCCAGTAGGCAGTACACTAAGAGAGAGAGAGCATTGAACCTCGTCATGAGCGTAGATCTGCTGGTAGCAAGAGGGAGACATACAGTGTCTCACACAGGCCGTGTACTGTAGATCAGTTGAGTCCCTGCAGACATCGCTACGTTCACAGTTCACACGCAGAGATTTTATCTTCTTCTCGGATTTCTGCCGCTTCCGATAGGTGTATCTCTCGTGAGGAAACTCATAAACTTTTGACGGGTATTCGAAAGCAATGACAATGTCCACGAGAAGCAGAATTAGTAGGAAAACTGTGAAATAGTATATCCCTGCCTTCATCTTTGAAATATGTTCAGTACAAAATGTGTTCATTGTCGTTGAGACAACTAAGCATTAATTTTTATGCCTGAGATAAACCTAAGAACAAACACATTTTAAAGTACACTTAAGTTAGCTACATTATTTCAAAACCATAACAATGAGACATAGATATTCAGAAGGCAGATCACAGGCCTAATAAGTAATGTAAATATAACAGAGATCTCTTTTTCAAGCAACCTTTTGGCCATGATGCAGGATACATATATCTAAGATAGTCAGATTATAACTATCTTGTAAAATCTCGATCTCCTAAGTAATTTGTCAATTACTCAATTTTTGCCAATCTAAGAAAACTAAATATTACCCTTTATTCAAATCCTCAATCGATAGATATCATCAAAGAGATGACAAATTCTCAAAATACTGTGTGTTATTTTATTTTATCCAAAGGCCTACTTTTGTTTCCTTATTATCACTCACATAAATATAAACAAACATCAAGAACATCGATCAAGACACTCGATAACTTTTCAAATTTTCCAAAAAAACTGGACATTTTCTTATCTAGCTTGAACTGGGCTATGTCAATACAAATTTTTCTCGGGCTCTTAAGCCTTATATGATGACAGCAGTCCATTTTTTAATTTATGTAGATCCTCATTATCTCTTATGCTCAAGTACGTTATAATATATAAGTTCATATATGAACTTACGTTATAACATATAAGTACGAATAACATCAAATATATCAGTACGTTATAACATGTAAGTTCATATATGATCATTTGAAGCACATCGGCCTTTGATTTCCTATGAGCAGTTCCATAGGCAGTTGAAGACCTATCTTTTCCATCTCGCTTTTCCATCCAGTGCCCATGAGCAGCGACGTCTAAACCTCCTTTTCTTTAATTCCCTTTACTTTGGACTGATTATCTGGACTTTGGAATTTGCACCGTTTTTGGACCTTCTTTTGCTCACCGGCTTGATTTTGTCTCAATAGTACTCTATGTTGTCATTGATGACTGTGGCACTCTAATTGTTGTTATTATTACGGCTACTCTCATGAACTTAATGGTTTTTTGCAACAGTTGGTAGCCAGAGATAAACTAAACCCGAAGTAGATTTCAGATGTAAACAACAATGGCGGACGGTGGGGGAGGTTGGAGTGAAAGGGAAGGTTTTGGCAGATGCGTTCAGAGCCAAATCAAGTACGGCACGTCGAGCATACTCCCACAGCACTCGATGGACTCGCAGCCTGAATTATATCTGCGGCACGCCGTGCAGGCGAGCGACACGATCAACAGTATTTCACTAAAATATGGTATTTCGGTGCGTATGCTAATAATCATATGAGAATAAAACATAAGTTAGACTCTGACAAATTTATTTAAAAATATAGCGATGAATTAAAGGAAGAAATTCTTTGACTAATGAGTAGTGACAGCACAGTGTAATAATCTGTGTAATGTTATTGTAGTGCTGTAGCTTCCGGGCTATAAAATTTACAATTGGTTGAGCGTTACTTTTATTTAACTTGATGGATATCGTTAGTTTTTAATTAAGAAGTAATTTTGACTGTTTTCGTTCATGATTGCAACACTCTAGTTATAACTGCCATTGATAACAACTGTAATTATTGTATCATTAATGTTTTGACAGATATTGATGATTTGACACTTTGTCATTTATTTGATCAAATGACCTTTCTTTCGTAACTTGTCCTATAATTAAAATATTCGCTACTGCTACGTACGCCGATAGAACTCAGAGCATAATGTAATAAATAAATAAAATATTAATAACTAATAACAAATAATGATAGTAATAAATAAATAAAATATTAATAACATTGCTACCCCTATATAAAGAATATTTTTCCACTATATTATTTTAGACAAACGTCATTCGTACAACAAACAACATCTGGTCAGATAATCAAATCTTCATTCTTGACTGTCTCTACATTCCTCTATCACGAGTTGATTCTAAGTTTCGTGACTCTATCCAGCCCAACGACTCAAACGTTATCACTCACGAGAGGCTTCTCTCGCTGCGGCATAGAGTCAGCAAGAGCACAAGTCATCACGCTCGGCTTACAGACTGTGCCAGTGCAGAGCCGAAACAAAATGGCTTCACGCAGGCCTACGACAGAACTGCCGATGTTTTGTCAAAGGATTACTTCTCGAAATTTGATACCTCGTTAGCAAAAATAAAAGAGAATCTCACGACACTTGAAAAGAATTCTGTGTAAGTGTTAGCGTTAATTTGTTGTAATGTTATTGCAGTAAATAAAATATGTTATTGCATATAAATATAATAAAGATATATCCACTAATTTATATGTACTTAGTTAAAATTTATGTGTCACTGACCCTATTGGACTCATGTTTGAACCAGGGTTGTCATATTTATTCTAAGTTTTGATGTGCTAACTAGGCCACGAAATCTAGTGAAATTGAATTGACATAAATTCTTGCATGCCCAAACTTTCTTCTGCATTGTGTGTGACTGTGTGAGATACGCTAAAACAAATCTTTGTGTCTTCATAAAGAACACTGAAGCTCACTACAACAAAGCTGTTGTTGTTGTTGGCTCGTAGGCAAGTTGTTTGACAGCGGATCAGTAGGTGCAGGGTTCATATCTAGTACTCTGCCAATCACTGACGTGCTATCGTGCAGAATACTGATCTTAGACTTAGAACGAGCATTTTTGACTCTTTACAGTAAACTATAGCTCTAGCTGTATTTTAGAATATGCCCATACTCTGTAATTTACTTAGAAAATTAAAGAGTTGATAAAAAAATATTATTTTCTCCTATGACTCTTGTTTCACAGAAATAAAAACTGTCATTTAAGGCAGTTTAATAGCGAGTTTCGCAATATTATCACTTGAGGGCTTTTATAATGCTCATGCTTTGTATTTAAATTAAACGAGTACAAATATAACCTTTAGTATCTGTTCATTCACATGGAAATTTATTAGGCCTTTGCTATTTCTGGCAATATTTATTTATTTGAGTAATTTTGTAATTTTTTTACCCTTTTGCAAAGTTGCTCCAGGAGGCACTCTATTCTCGTAATGACTTTACTGTTGGCGTCTTTTTTAATTTTACCATTTGATTTCTAATTTTCACTCTACTGACTTGATATTTCTCAAACATAAAATGTTAATATTGTGTCTGAATACAATGTGGCATAACAATAATAATCAGATTAAATATTTAGTGTAGAATTTAAATCCATTTTGGAGTATTTAAATTTTTTCAAATTTACTGTATTCTAAAATTATAAGTTTACAAAAATGAAATGAAATAATAAATTACAAATGAACATTTGTAGAAGCTCTTACTAATTAATATATTGACCTTATAAAATAGGTTCTGCTTGAATTTAAATATTCTAGTTTTTTATTTTGATATGTAATGATAGTTAAATATTCTAGTTTTTAATTTTTGACATATATTTATCCTACTGATGCGACTTATCTAATCTACTTACACGAATCAAATTTATATAATTTATTGTCATAGTAAAAAAGGACGCAAAGCATCGCTTGTTGCTATGACTGTTGAACTGCCGCAACAATGCTGTAACCTAGTTATGTATTTGTTTTCTACAGATTTAACGGCACGACAGAATCTCGAGTATTTGTAAGATCTCCTCGTCTAGATGGTCGCGGCCGCGGGAGCCGAAGCTGGACGGTAGACGTGGAGTCCTTAGATCCAGCGAGAGAGCCGCAGACGAGAATCATATCGCATAGCAGCTGTGATCCAGCGATCAGGCAGACACTGGAAAACCTGGAAAGAGCACAGGAGGAAATGTTTCAGTTGTGATTGGGTTCATCACATTGTGTTCCATGATTTGATTTCTGGTTACGTCGAGTGTGAGTGTCTGTGAGTGTATGTGTCTGTGAGTGTATGTGTCTGTGAGTGTATGTGTCTGTGATTGTGAGTGTCTGTGAGTGTATGTGTCTGTGAGTGTATGTGTCTGTGAGTGTATGTGTCTGTGATTGTGAGTGTCTGTGAGTGTATGTGTCTGTGAGTGTATGTGTCGTAAGCCAGCGCCATTGTGAGGTAGAATAATTGGATAGCCGAAGGGATAGCTGGGTTGGATGGCCTAGTCGATGGCACAGGGGAGATACATAGGACGCATATTCAAATATCTGTTGGGTCAGTCTTAGACACTGTTTTCTTTATCGAACTACCAGACATTGAGGTAGACATTAATTAAATAAATAACATAAAAGCTTCATAGCTCTTCGTTTGACTGCACTGTTGTTCATACCTGGCTTCGTGCATTTATTCATTCTCCGGCAAGTGTCTTAATCACTCTGTCGATATTTCTTCCTTCTTTCGTTAAAATAATTTTTACTGCTTCGTCATTTCTTTCTCAGGCGTCGCCATCACTGCTTCTTACAATTGATAGATAGTGATATATAAATATAGCTTTAGATAATACTTTATAAATCTTAATTGCTTTGCAGACACTTATTTTTATAATTCAGTGCACTGTTGGATGATAATATTTAGCTGTCAGAAAAGATCAAATTTGTTTTTTCTAAATTATAAATTTTAAAATGTTGATACCATTCTCAGTCATATTCATGCCATGCTTTTCATGCCATTTTATTCATGCAATATTACCTAATTTTAAGTTTTGTAAGTTATGTTGTGAAATTAATCTTATCTTTTGTATTAATTGTTTCTTTGAATTTGGAATTCTTGCACTAGTTTATACATTAATTACACTGTAATTATTAATTTATATTATTTCTACTATTTTGTCGAATAATTTAGACAAATATTTGTAACTTTGTCATTTACGGTTGAGAATCAAGCATTCCTTTGTTACATTAGTCAATTAACTTGAGATTTACCATTGATTATTATTAATTACAGCCATCTATTCTATTACTATTATTATTGCTGTTATTCTTCATTTACCGCACGTTCAGTTTTCTCTGCTCTTGTTTTGCTCTTTCTGGTACAGGCGCAATACTTTCATCTCGTTTACTGCTTCAGTATTTGTTATCAAAATTTGAAGAAGCTCTTGTAGAGACGTTTATTACATGCTTGTATGCTCTCTGTCTGAGCTGTTAACCCGCATATCTGTGTGTACATTGTCTGTTTGTACATTGTCTGCGCAATGTGGTACATAAATGTATGCCGTATATTTAGTGAGTTAGTTTAACTGTCTTTGCATTGTTTATACATACTGTAATATCATTAAATACTGCAGTGGCTCTCTTATACAGACGTGTATATACTGCTTGCTGTGGTTCCTCCAGGTTTAATTGGCTTGTGAGTAAAAAAAGCTGAAGCTAATGTTAACGTCAGTTTCCTCAACCCGAAAGCGATGTCAGTGACGGACGAGCCCAGGATTTGAACTCCAGACATACTGATCTGCGGTCGAGAATCTTACCGACATCGCCACTGGCTCCAGTCAGTGTCTTGTGTGTGTGATTAATGTGTGAATATCTAGTGTGATACTGGAGAAAATTGTTAAACTTAGTGTTACAGTATTACCTTAAGGTTTAGTGAAGCCACTGTGGCAGAGGTCTGCTTATAATAGAGTTAGACAGGAGGCTCTTTGTTTATCTCTCCTAGTTTACTGCCTAATGGCAGGTCCATGGCTTGTGATTCCTTCGCTTTATTCTATCGACAGCCCTGCTTTTCTTTTCAAATGTGGATTTGTTTTAAATCATCGAGCATCATTAGTTTAGATCGGCCTCTAATCGTTTTCCCTTGCATTCTTCTACTACCTAGTAGACAATATGCAGTTGTATAATAACCTCCAACAATTTCTATAGCGGTGTCATGGCTGGTGTCCGGTCTTTGAGACCACTTGACAGGTTCCTGTCAGGTTATTATTAATCCTTTTCATGGTTAATCATATCTTTGTTATTTATAGCGCCAATCAGCAGCAAGCTCTGATACCACATTAATCTTCCGTGGGCTCAATGGATATTCATCATTTGATAACTGACCTGGGTTTTGAACTCAGCAACTTGTATCCAAGGCGATCACTCTAACCATTGCGCCATATACCCTCCCCAATTTTTGCCATTTCCCCTCCCCAGTTATATGTACCTTCTACTGCCTTTTGCATATCACTAGTATAGAGAAGGAGGGGGGAGAGAGAGAAAGAGGGAGAGAAAGAGAGAGAGGTAGGCTACTATATGATAGAGGTCTTGCAGTGTATTATTATTATTTAGAGTTAAACTGTCTGTAGTGTAGATTTTTATGTTATAGATTTTATAAAAATGTAATAGTTTTCATTTCATTCATACGTTATATCTAAATTTGATCTCTGTCATCTTTTATGTAGATGGTGTGAAAATATGTAGGCCGTATCTTTCATTTTGAAGACGATAATTCACTTTTACGCTTTTCTACCATTTAGTGCGTTCATAGTTTAAATCAAGTTATGTGATACTGAAATATATTGTGAAACAAAACTAGCTAAATTGCAAAATGAAATGTGTATGTAAAAAAGCTGATAAAGCTAATGTTAACGTCAGTTTCCTCACTCGAAGCGATGTCAGTGACGGGCGAGCCCGGGATTTGAACCCCACACATACTGATCTGCGGTCGAGTGTCTTACCGACTTCCCCACAGGCAGTACAATAATTAAATTCAAATTAAGTATATTGTAAGTTTAATATGTCTACCCTTTCAGCTTAAATACTTGTGTACATGGCCGATTGGACATCCGTTTATCGAGTCATCCGTTTTATTGAGTCATTATATGTGGGTCGACACCAGCGCTTTATAGTCAACAAAGCTTACTGTCAGTATTGTTTAGATTTCTATTTCTCTTGTTCTTAACAGCTGTCTGTAACTGTATATCCTACCGATATCTGAGAAAGAAGGCTTTAAATCTTCTAAGTATTCTATTGTGTTATATGTGAGAAATATGTTTTTTTAATTTAACGAATTTATCAATTAAATAATTAGTTTTATGTACTTAGAAACGTTTGTGCTTAACGTTATGGTTCAGAAGCAAACGTCTTCTCTTCAAGATGGCTCAGCACACTCAAGCTACCGTCACTGACACTAATTCAATCTACAGCTGTTCTGAAATTGTAGAACTGATTTCATTTATAATAACTAGTAGGTTTGCGTGAAATTTGTATTTAAGTTTAAGGTGTTAGAGTTTACTTTAACAATATAGAATTTTTCAGTCTTTTTAAAGCAATTCTATTTTCTGGTGCTTTTGGTGGGTAATAGTATTTTACAGCTACATTTTTGTGTGTTTAGATTCGTATTTATACATATATTAATAATAATAATAATAAAGGTTTAACGTCCATTTCCTCATCCATGTATCATGTCAGGGACGTCCCCACAGCACACATCACTACAGATCATTTCACCCATGTGTATGTGTATATCACCTTCTACTGTAGGTAATGTGAGAAATATGTTGTTTGTATCATTCATTTTTAAACAATAATTTTGGAACACGATTTGAATACTTATACTAATGTAATAGGTGATTATATAATATGTTGAAGCAAATTATTATTAACCGTAATTATGAATAATTTAGTGACTTGGCACTATTTTCTGGTGCCTCTTTTTAATTTTAGCTACAGTTATACCTTGACTACAATAAAAACATGTTTACAGCATAGACCTCATCGATACTACATGATTAGGGCAGGCTTACTGCTGGCGCAATGCCATCTACAGCCTTTAGATTTGGTTGTGATAGATTTTCTCTTAGTTTGATAGTGTCACAAAATTCAGGTGTTTTACAGTGTAACTGGCATTTATATTTATGGTTTTAAGATTCTGGATATGAAATTCTGAGCATAAAAGAAGCCGTTAAATGCTAACAGTGTCGTATTTTATGAAATTTGATCGTGTTTTGCTTCAGTGTATTCTTTAGTTATTTTTTTATTAATTCGTTCGCAATGTTGGTAAATGTATTTAAATTTATAGACATGTATTTGTCACACTTGCTGTTAGTAGATTATAGTACGGTCGTGTGCGGCATGTATACTTAACGTGACTTATACTTATTAAACTGAGAGATAGGAGCTGCTTTCGGTTTGAACGTAATAGGAATATGTTGTCAGCTGGTAGTTGTTGTTGCCTGTTTATTGCTTAAGCGATTGATGTGAGGTGGTAACGAGTTACATGCCAATAATTTCAACTATTTAAACGTCTCTCTTTAGTGTACCGCCAAAGGGAAGGTCCAAGGTATATATTCCTACTTACATGCTGTTTTCAAGCTCCATAAAGGGCACTCTATCGATCAACGAGTTAATCCATTCACAAAAGACTATGTCTTATCCTTAATGTACCCTATAGCTTGGGAATAATATGATGTCCGAGATGGTTTCTCGTTGTCTTCTTCGATGTAAGGATTATTATTAATATAGCGCTGGCAGCAGAATGTTGGGGGATTGAATGACCGCAAGTGTTCACCAGATTTCGCCGTAGATTTCATATTTTATTACACGTTTGGTAGCTTTTACAGCAAAGCTTTGTTATAAAGCTTTATTTATTGGCTGATGTTGATATTATATTCTACTCTTGTCATTTAACTTTATGTAGTCAAAGAACAGTGTGTGTATATCGTATGTGTAAATTACATATAATTACAATTATTTTGAAATGAAACGATCGTTTGTTGTAAAAGAGTTCTCTATGTAAGGTACTACACGTCTGTGCAGATTTTAATTTTTTATTGTTACAATAGAAAACAGTGGGTCTAGTTATTCGTACACTGTAGGATGTTACTTAGGCATCTTATCGCATGCAGCTGTGTATATTGTTAGTATGCTACACTATGGGAATGTCTATATAGCATTGTGATAACGTCATGAAATTTTAAATGGCAGATCCTGAGGCGAATTTAATCCTGATGTGTTCGAATCGCATCCGCGCTGATCTGAGAGTAAAATCTCGGACTTTCACTGGACTGGTTACACGGAAAATGTACATAATTACCCAACGGTTTAAACATGTGGTATTAAAAGTGATAGATATCAACATAGTTGATCATTTCAGTATAATTCGTGTTTACTTTTTTACTTTTTTAAAGTACTCTAATTACTGAAATGTCTCTTATATTATGGTAGAATTATACAAAAACTTTATGGGAAAGTTTACTAAAAGAGGTAATAAAAGGCAGATTGGAAGGAAAAAGGGGCAGAGGCAGGCCGAGATTTGGAATGCTAGATGATTTAAAGACCCACTCATATGTGGAAATGAAGAGGAAAGCGGAAGACAGAGAAGAGTGGAAGCGTTATATGCCATGGACCTGCCAGTGGGCAGTGCTCTAAGAGAGAGAGAGAGAGATACAAAAAGTTAGCGTACAGGTCGAGTTGGCATGTTGATATTTAAGACCTGCTGGTGATTTATTTCTAGTAGAGCATTTAGGTAAACATAGCGGCTTGCGTGTGTAATGTGTTGGCACTTATTCGATGCATAAATAATCCATATGGTAATAATAATGTGTAAGCTCTGTTATGAGACTGGTAGCCTACTTTTTCACCGTATCGATCCTGTCTAAATCACAAGGTATCAAGTGAGGGGGGGGGGGGGGTTAACGTCATGACCCATAACGTTACAGAGATTGGTTTAGGATTATTTACTTTTTTATTCAATTATATATTATTAATTTATAAATATTCATAAGTATACTTGCTTAAATTCTCGTTTATTTATGCAAAATATTAGGTTTTAGACCTAGTAAAAAATTGAATTCTCGTTTATTTATGCAAAATCCCGGTGAGGAGGCTCCGGCTGAAAGCCCTGCACCTATTTGACAAATAGCTCCAGGCTTTGCACTCGGTGTTGTGTCACTGATGATAAAGTCGTGATCAATGCGGTACCAGTTGTCCCGTAACTGAGTATTAATAAAAATCAGCGAAATCAGAAATAATTACCCATATTGGCCCGACTAATAAAAGATGTAGTTATAGGCCGTGTTTAGCGTCGAATTCATGTCATGTAAGGCGCTTAAGTCTACTCTAAGAAATGTTTACTGGGAAAATGAGACAATTTTTAAGGGCATTGGCCTGTATAGCAGTTCGTAAAGTGACAATAAAATCTACCGCCGATAGGCTACATAACTTTGTTTTGTAAAACAAAGTTACGATGATTCCGGGTAGGCTATATAATAATAATAATAATAATAATAATAATAATAATAATAATCATAATAATCATAATAATAATAATAATAATCATCATAATAATCATAATCATAATAAAATATTATTATTATTATGATTATTAATCAACAATAATAATCATCAATAATAATCAATAATAATCATCAATAATAATAATAATAATAATCTTTTCTTTGGCAAAGGCTTTCCATGACTTTGCAAAGATTTAATGCAGTCTGCTTCAGCAAATCTTTTAAGCAGCTAGATGTAGATGGCCTCGAGTAGCCGGGCGGCGATTCAGCACGTATTGCTTGAATCGTTTTTATCAAACCCCAGGTTCTTTACACCCGGGGTAAATAACAATAATAATACATGTTGATGTCCGTTTCCTCATACAAGGACGATGTCAGGGACGTCAAGGATATAGGCCTATTAGCTATGTGTCTAGCTTCGAAAAAGACAAAAATGCTTGAAGCAGAAACTCTTCTGCAATATGGTCTACTTAAACTATTTAAACACCAGCTGTTAGGATAATGACACTATTTTATAGGAGACAAATGTTTCATTGTTACATTCATTCATCTTCTCAATAAAAATTGGTAGCCTATCTGTTGCCCTTTAATTCACAACTTTATTGGACTAGGAGCCTATTTAACTTGCCTTGGGTCATGCTCTTACAGGCCTATGGGTATCGAACCATATTTGTTTCTTGACAAAGTTCAAAATAAGACGCTACGAAATGCTAAGCAGATTCTATGAGCGTATCATTGATTGATTTACGATTGCTTCTGAGCGCCGATTGATTGACGTAAAGTTTGTTATAGCTCAGTACCCTACTTGCTAGACACAATGGCTGCATAGGCTATTTAGCAGTTAATTTTCGAGGGCATCGATCGATCTATTTCAATAAGTGCTTATAAATTTTGTGTTGAATCAAGAGAACGATTCGAAAGATCGAGGACGCCGAAATTCTGAAAGGCGCCGGTTAAATAACAACAAAAAGTGGCCAATTAAGATCCTCTATAGATACCTAATGAAGTAATGCGGTGAGAATGTATTAGTTTTGAGCAGGTTGGCGTCAAAAGAACGAAGAGTTCGAGAGGGTTGTTATGAGATTAATTAAGAGATCTGAAAGGTAAGTTCGAAGATTTTCCAAAGAAAAATGTTTTGAGGTTACTTATATAAATACGCTACATAGCCAAATTGTAAATTTGACTCTACCGTCTATATGACGTCCCTGACATTGCCTTATGGTGAGGAACTGGACGTTAAATTCTTATTGATTGATTGATTGATAATATACGGACTGCTTCTATCAGAATCTCCCTTCCTCCCATATCGAATATCTCCACTGGTGTCGATATTTTATGTGATACAGAAGTTAACTGTGGACAACCATAGAACCATATATTTTTTATCGTCTTATTACTTCAATAAATTAAGAATAAGTCTACTTTATATCGTCTCATCTTCACAGTAGTGTTGCATGATTTACCTATTGCAGAGGTCAATAACTATAACTCTCTCTGATTTGTCGCTTTGGTTTCTAAACTCTTCTCTGATTGGTTGAATTCTCGTGCCGGCAGATCATATGGTGCCATGCTTAGGCCTTTCTTCGTTACCAATATAGGAAATTTCATGACATTTTGTGCGATATTTGTTCAAGACGGTAGATTTTTCTCAGCGGTGCCATATTTATTGCATTATCATTGTTTTGTAATGCCACTAGTACTTCGTAATAACCTAAGCGATCGTATTAAGCTATAGGCTTTTTTTAAAACTTAGATGAAATTTATTACGCTTATATCGATTGCTATTTGTTAAATTAACTTCTGTTTTAAATGATCCGTTAATTAAATCATTTACAACTCATTTACTTTTAATTTATTTTTGATTTACACTGATTAATTTGATTTTTAATTAGATTTTTCTTAAATAATAGTTAAATAATATAATAATGTTTTAAATTAAATTCCTCATCGCAAACAGTCTATTTAGGCGACAAACTTCTTAGTTTGATGTTGTTGCGGATGAACGTAGCAATCCAGTTGTTGTTTTTAATGAATTTTGAATCCCAGGGTAGCCATCAACCATAGAGTAAAATCTTAGATCGAGAGAATATCCCATGCATTGCCTTAATTTTTGATCATTAAGATATTCCAGCTACATCACGAGAATCATTAAAAAATTAGAATAACAACAGTACTAGCCTATAACTGCAGTTTATCAACGAAACTTCATAGTTAGAAATACCACTATGGGCTGGAGGTTTTTCTCTAAGTGTGGCAGCCAGTGCGGTCAGTGCAGGCGCCCTCGTGCACGTTTAATGTTTTGATTTAATTGATCAAATCACTCTTGGAGGATCTGGATTAACGCAAATCCTGATCACACGGATTACGGACTAGATTAAACCCAGTGACAGGTGCAATATAATCCGTAGATCGATACGGAAGCAAGAGGGTAATTCGTGTAGTCTATCTCGTAATTAATTCGTCTAGACAACAGAGGTCATGGCCGGCAATTAGACATCCGGCATTTGTTTTACATGTGTTTTGGTGTTTGAAGATTATAAAAATGAAAATCTAATTTAAAGTCAGTTTCGTAGGAAATAGACTCCAGTGGCAGCTGGGAATTTAATCTAGTACGTCTGAAGTCTAAACCAGACTCCGGACGTTGATGCTCTACTTAAGCTTTTTAACTTCTAATTAGGAAAATGTACAAGAAATTAAGTCTAATTGAGTTAATTAGTTGCCATTTAGGAAGTAAAGTCACGCAGTGATTAGATCACTCACGCCCAGTTTGAACTGACCACGATATTACAGGAAGGGGATACGTATTCTATGTCCTGTTTGAAATTAGTTTAAGTTTTATATTCTGATTTGTATTCCTCATTAATCTACACCAACATATTCAGAGAGCAAAATATTATAATGAAGGCAAAGTTTGGTTATATGTAACGTTTTATTGTAATTAATTTCTAGACAGTAATTGTTAATTATAATGGAAATATGTGATTGTTTTGTAGCGTCGATCTGATTAAAGATACTTTTGTAAGTTGCAAGTTATTAGTCGCTGCAATGGATTATTTAATTAACCTAAGACGTCGCTACTATGAAGAAATGCTGCCAACAGCAGGTAACCATGACAATACTTAAGTTTATAATTTAACAAATTCTTAATTTTAATGTTTATCGTTTTAAACTTTCATAAATTTAAAATGTTTAATTAACTTCAATTGTGCTTGTTGAAATCTTCTATTCTTTATGCGAAACATAGTCACCCGACATCTCTGTTCTTAGTTATATTGATTAAGTAATTGATTGATTTTGACACTTCTGTTGATTGCAGGAACGATTTATTGGTGTCTATATCTTTGATTAATTGATTGATTGATTGAATGATGACTGATTGTAGATTCATCGTCTTACAATTTTTATTCTGATTATTTGCTGTTGATTGACTTGATAATTAAATGAGTGATTGGTAATCAAATGAATGATTGGTAATTAAATGAATGATTGATTGATTTAATGCTCAAGTTTGGACCTGCATCTTTCATTTTTCAGCAGATTAATTCTGATTAAGTCGATGTAGCGGTTACTTTTATCATATCTTACTCTCTTTTCTGCTTATATTCTTCAAATAGTTTGGGTGAATCGATTTGTATCGATTAGTGATGGGGGACGTCATCCTTGTGCGAGGAACAGACATGACTTTATTTTATTTTTAATGCTATTATTAATATTATTATTGATTGATTGATTGTGATACTGGTCTTGTGTCGGAGTTGCTGAAGAATAGACCAACCTATACTATGTGTACAGTAGAGGCGACAAAGCACCAGGAGCCAAACTAAAGTTAGAGAGAGCTTTTCTTTTGGTGAGCGCTTAGGCTCCAAAAATTGTTGCAAAATATTCTAAACCGGACCATAGTTAAACTGGGACTTAAGAGAAGATATATATCAACTCTACGGCATCTCTTTGTGGACACTAGAGTAGTCTCTTACAACCTTCCTCCTCCTTAACTGGCCTACTGCTTTGGCGGGCGATAGCTCTGGAAATAGGATAGCTAAATATAGTTTAAGTGAAGACAATGAAGAAGATGACGATAATGATTGATTGATTGATTGTAGATCCACGCTCGAAGGACTGGTTCTTGCTCAACAGCACCCCTATATACGTGTGGTTTCTCACTGCGGCCTATCTGTTGTTTGTCTGGCTGGGACCCAAATACATGCGCAATCGACAGCCGTACAACCTACAGCTCCTCATGGTCGTCTACAACATTGCCCTCGTTGCTTTGTCTGTATACATGCTGGCAGAGGTGTGTGGTGGTCTCTCTGGCTTATTTTGAATTAGCCAAGGTTTCTGTTTGACATAGGGGCCAACTTCATTATAAGCAGAAACCCCCAAGAATAATGGTATATCAAAAGGAATGTTATAGATGGTTTAAAGATCCACTCGTATGTGGACATGAAGAGAATGACGGAAGATAGAGATGAGTAGAGGCGTTATATACTATGGACCTGCCAGTAGGCAGTGCACTAAGAGAGAGAGACAGATTGTTTCTGTACTTCTGATTAATGTCTATTTTATAATATACTTCTTATTGTTATGCATAATATATGTTAAATTTTGCACATGTCGTCTCCGCTTTGCTGATGAATAGATAAACCGTGTACTGCACGTGTTGTAAAAGACGACAAAGCACTAAGATTCAAACCACCACCGTCAGTAGAGGGCATTTGGTTGGTAAGCACCTATGCTCCTGAAGTCGCTTCTCAATTTTCTAAAGTTATCCTGAAGATGTTGATGATAATGATGAACATATGTGGAAATTTTTAAATTTCCATATGTAGCATAGTTTTGTTTTGTTTTCTACCATTTGGCCATCTATGGCTTATACGGTAGAGCATTTGCTTGTAAAGATTAAGATTTCAAGTCCTAGTCGAACAGTTTGCCGCAATTTATTTTGCAATGTGGTCAAGCATTAAGTTAATTTTGCTTGGGTGTAATACTGAAAGAGTAGTATGATTGCTTTAAATTTATGTTACAAATTACTGGCTAGATTATCTGGATTTATTTATTTTGTAATTTAATTTTTTAATCCAGATAATAATAGTTAAAAGTCTTTTAACTTGTATTGTGTATTTTTTTAAAATTTATTGCTTTTTCTTTGTTGATTCTTCTATAAAGTGCTATAAAAATTTCACTAAATAATATTACTATATTGTATTGATTTCTAACAAAATTGTGTAACTATACGACAATATAATTGATAATCTTTATATTATATTATTTATGAATGATTTTGCAGTAGAAAAACACCACGTTTAACGTCGGTTTCCTGCTCGATAGTATGTCAGTGAAGGAAAAATCCCTACACCTACTGACCTGCTGTAAAACAACTTGCCACCGACTCAGCCAATATAGGATCGGAAGATTTGAATATTAATTTACCACTTTTCATATCGTATATTTTTCAACACAGCACAGATTACACAAACAATAACGTGCATGTAGTTAGATAAACAAATGATACTACGAAAGAGGCTAGCATAAATTGTGGCCGATGTTATTTTTAGATCATACTGAGCGCAGTAAACGCAGGCTACGGGCTGTTCTGTTCGCCGTACAATGCAGAAACAGTCGCTGACCCTCGAGAGAAAAGAGTAGGTGTTGTTGTTGTTATACCAGTCATTTCCTGTAGCAGGTCCTGATGTCATCTCCCGGTGGCAGACCTGATGTGATGATATTAGTTCAGTTATGACAAATTTTAGATATAGACTAAAATGTATTTCTCTTATTTACCAGATGGCAGACGTGTTGTGGTGGTGTTTCTTCAGTTGTAGCTATTTTATTTAGTTTATTATGTATTTCTCTTATTTACCAGATGGCAGATGTGTTGTGATGATATTTTCAGTTATTACATGTTCTAGATACAGTCGATAATGTATTTCTTGTATTTACCAGATGGCAGACGTGTTGTGATGATATTTCTTCAGTTATAACAAATTTTAGATATAGTCTATGATGTATTTCTCTTATTTACCTGATGGAAAACTTCTTCTGATGATATTAGTTCAGTTATGACAAATTTCAGATCTAGTCTATAATGTATTTCTCTTATTTACCAAATGGTAGACGTCATGTGATGACATTTTTTCAGTTATAGCCATTTAATTTAGTTTATTACGTATTTCTCTTATTCACCAGATGGCAGACGTGTTGTGGTGGTATTTCTTCAGCAAGGCTATTGAGCTCAACGACACCGTGCTGATGGTGCTGAGGAAGAAGATGACCCAGGTCACGTTCCTCCACGTGTTCCACCATGCCACCATGCTGAACATCTGGTGGTGGGTGATGATGTTCATTCCTGGTGGACTATGTGAGTGCTCCTAATGCTTTCTATTCAGTAATTTTTAGATTTTAATCATCGTAATTATCCTCCCTTGAATCCCAGTTCAACCAGGGTTGGGATATGAATAGACTGCCTCAAGCCTCTCTGTCCTACATCACATAAGTCAATCCCCTGTTTGTGACTGTTCCTTTCAAATTTTTATATTTTAGTGTCATTAAATTATTTTCCCCGTGTTTTGTCCGGTTTGTTTGAAGAATAGACCAATTGTGTTAATATGCACGTGTCGTAGAAGGCGACATAAAAACTAGATCCAAACCAGCGTCAGAAAGGCATTCGGTTGGTGAGCGCTTAGGTTCCAGGCTGAGATTATTTTTAGATTCTCCAGTCTGTTTTTTGTATTTGGTGTGTATTCGCTATATTCTTCAGTATATATTTAATCTTAATGTACTCGTTGAGCACTCATGATTAAGAATTAAGTGATTAAGAATTGCCGATGTTTGTACAGCGTATTTCGGCAGTGGGCTGAACTGCCTCGTGCACGTCGTCATGTACCTCTACTACGGGCTCTCAGTCATACCCAGTCTCAAGGGCAAGCTCTGGTGGAAGAAGTACATCACCAAGTTTCAACTGGTTTGTCTTGCGCTTACTCGTTTATCAAAGATTTTCTTGACTGGCGACTGTGATACGAGCTACTGTTGGATGTATGCTGGTATGTGTGGATATGGTTCTCTATCACTCTGTCTATACCTGTGCGCTTGTATGTGTAGTCACTCTTTCTCTAGTTGTGTGTATGTGTGCTTGTATGTATAGATGCAGTTTTATATCACTCTGTCTGTATCTGTGTGTATGTGTAGTCACTCTTTCTGTAGCTGCGTGTGTACGTGTGCTTGATGTGTAGATACAGTTCTGCATCACTCTCTCTCACTCTCTATACCTGTGTGTATGTGTGCTTGTATGTGTAGGCACTTTTTCCGTACCTGTGTTTATGTGTGCTTGTATGTGTAGATACAGTTCTGCATCACTCTTTCGCACACTCTCTATACCTGTGTGTATGTGTGTTTGTATGTGTAGATACAGTTCTGCATCACTCTCTCTCACACTCTCTACTCTATCTACATCGGCTGTGACTTCCCTCGCTGGGGACAGAACTTGCTCGCAGGCTACATGATCTTCATGCTGGTCCTCTTCACTAACTTCTACATCCATGCTTACGTCCTGCACCGTCGCTCCAAGCAGCGCCGTGCCAACGAGTCCAACGGCACGAACGGCAAGCACCTCGGCAACGGGGAAGTGCCAAATGGCACAGCTAGCAACGGGCACGCAGCGGGAAAGAAGCACCACTGAGAGGAAGGGAGGTGTAGGGGTGGGGTGTAGTAGTTAGAATGTATGCTCTTGTATGTGTGTGTGTGTGGTACTGTGTGTGTGTGTGTGCTTGCATGTGTGTGGTGTGCGTGTACGAAGACATCAGATGATGTGTTTGCTTGTTTATATGTCTAGATAATTCTGTTTGATTATTTCTATGTGTGTGTGTGTGCACGTAAGTGTGTCTCTGTACATGCGTGCACTGTCTAGTGATGTGTAGGTAGACTGCATTGCTGTTTCTGTGCCGTTACCTCCACTGAAGGGAACAATATGAGCAGTATCACTTTTGTGCTTATTTATGTTTTGTCCGAGTCTTATTGGTGGGCACTTATTTTTGTGAATTTTGTTTGCATGTTACTTGTATGTGTGCAATAGATGGGCACATTTGTTTTTGTGCAGTAATTAAATGTCACCTTGCACACAGACAAGCCGTCAATTTTTTGTGAAGACACTATAAAGGAAAATTCAAATACCGCTTTTAAAGCCAAGTAGGCAGCACACTTGCATGGCAAGCAGTAGGTCCTGTGTTTGAATCCAAGCGAGCCAAACGCAGAGTACTGTCGAGATACGGTTGTGGATTAAGGTCAAGGCGCACATTGTTATATAATCAATGTGTACTTTTGTGGTGGGTAGGTTTGCATTTCACTTGTATTGTTCTTGACTTATGTGAAGGTTTTTGTGCTCGTGCCTGTCTCGTGTTTGATGGCGCACATGTTCTGTAGTGCACTCCAGCGAGCTCGTGTGTCCGTCTGATTCCTAGGTCGTTGTTCTAATGAATTTCACATTATGTTTAGAGAATTCTACCTAAGAGCCGTTGTCTCGTAGCTGGCATTTGTCTTACTGCGGCTTCGTAGAAAAGTTAACTAATCTCACTGACACGACAAGCACCGATCTGCTGCTGCTTTTAATTTAACGATACATTTCTGTGGCTTCATTCGCTTTTGGAGTTATTTTCTACACACGCAGACTCTGCTGCAGTATATTACATGTGTTTATTTATGATGTACAGTGCAACTAATGAGCTAAATATAGATATCTTGCAGAACTGTTTAGTCGCCGAGGCCTGTGCCGTGCTGCTGAAGCACGTGCCACTGCCTGTGCCTTGCTGTTGAAGCACGTCCACTGCCTGTGCCGTGCTGTTGAAGCACGTGCCACTGCCTGTGCCGTGCTGCTGAAGCACGTGCCACTGCCTGTGCCGTGCTGTTGAAGCACGTACCACCTCCTGTGTCATGCTGCTGAAACACCTGCCACTGGTAATGTGGGTGCTGCGTAGTGGATCTAAAGCACGTATATATTATTGTTGTGCCTGGAAATATGCAGTATGGATTTGAACCTGTTGGACTGCTTAGTGGATAGCACACGTGCCTAATAAGCAAGTGATCTTGGATTTGATTCCAAGTCGACCTTAACTGACAGTATCCATTGTGGTAAAACAGACGATAAGCTTCATTCTACGTGTAGACATATTTACTGTATGTATGTATATATATATTTTTTTATATATATATATTTTTTTAAAATATATATATATCTATATAATTATACATGTATAATTGTATATATATATATATGTGCACGCCACACGTTATTTTATCTTACTACAAATTTTTTGATTTGTAATTTATTCATAAAACTCACTGTCATCTTGTGGTTGAGTTGGGCTCTGCCGTTTTGTTTTCAAAAGTTTTCGTTACAAAGCCGGTGATCTGAGAGTTAGGCAATTAAATCTTTGTGTTCTGCCATTTAGTAATCTTACATCGCTATATTTTATGTGAAATAGGAAATTGACGGTAGTTTTGTCGAATAGGAAGGACGCTGCCTTATCGTAAGCCCATGGTTGAGGTTTTGCCGGTGATTAGAGAATTTTAGAAATGGTTTTCAGAACTTGTCTGATTGGTAAATATAAAATGGCATTAAATAATTAACAAATACTTTTTCATAATAAACTAACTGATGCTGTGATTGGAAGTACTGCCGTTAAATTGATTGATTGATGCTATTAATTGGAAATAGTTGATTGATTGATGTTATTAATTGATAATAATTGATTGATTGATGCTATTAGATAAATGTTTACAATTTTGAAGCCTCTTTGACGATCTTACATTAATTTTTTGGGGATTAGATTTTCTGCAGTTAGTTTTCTGTTACGGGAAGACTTGTGCTAAATGAAGAATTTTTCATGTCTGTTTTTAGTTAAAACGACTGTTTAACTGTGAAATGACATTAATGATTGTGTACTGGCGATGTTACTTAAGAAGTTATGTTTAAGTGCAATCAAGACTGGTTTTTCATTTCATTCCTCTGCCAAAAGACTTGTTAGTGACGCCTCTGACGCTATCATGCACAATCACTGGTTGTTGTGAAAGATTCATGCTGCTTATTTAGCTTTGTTGTTAAGAGTTGTTTTAATTGAATAGTGAGCGCTATGTCAGTAAAATTAAGACATGAATTAAACTATCGTGAATTTCTGTTTTAAGCTTAGAGAATTTGATGGACTGTAATGTATGTTGAACTGGAATGCCAGCTACTACAGCACCGTTTGTTTAATCCTTTAGTGTTAAGTAAAAGTTCTGCTTTTTGTTCTTGATATCTGCGTCTGATTTGTCGACGGTCACGTAGTAATTTATCTGTTGTTTTATAAGATGACTAATATCATTCATCACATTAACAAATAAAAATTATATGACTGTGCCAACAGTTGTCTTCGAGATGATTTGCTTTGGTGTCTTAATCATAGCATCTGAATCATAACAACTGAATCATAGCTACTAAATCATAGCAACTGAATCATAACAACTAGATCATAGCAGCTGATTCATAGCTACTAAATCATAGCAACTGAATCATAGTAACTAAATCAAAGCAACTGAATCACAGAGGCTAAATCGTAGCAGCTTAATCATAGCAACTAAATCATAACATCTAAATCATAGCAACTGGGTACCCACCCCGGGTACACCTACCCGGGTGAGTGTTAGGGTATACACCCACTCGGGTGTGGGTTCACCAGGTCCCAGTTACCCATGGTACCCGGTTAGCCCCCCAGAGCCCGGATTGCTGCCAGTGCCCCGGGCTTTCCCAATGCTCCGGGCTCTCCTTGTACCCCGGGTTCTCCCAGTGCTCCGGGCGCTCCAAGTGCTCGGGTGCTCCGGGAGCTCCCAGTGCCCCGGGTGCTCCCAGAGCCCCGGGTGCTTCCAGAGCCCCGGGCTCCAGGGTTGCCCCTGATAAATTGTCCCTACTTAGCGAGCCGAAGCTCGTACCATCAATCTCGGATGAGAACGTCTCGAGATCGACGGTCAGACAGAGAATGGAATTACTGTGGTCAGCCCTTGTCTACCGCCTCAAGGCGCAAGAGAGCCTTGCGGCCCCTTGGATTATTTAAAATAATTTTAATAAGAGTAGGCTACTTATATTTTTTACTTAAAAGTAATACTTTTTCGTTGAATACTTTTACTTTTTACTTGAGTAGAATTCTTGTACTTTTATAAACCATTTATTTTACTTTTACTTAAGGTATTTTGCTGAGCTACTCGGCAAAATACTTTAAGTAAAAGTATACTTGTTAAGTATTATGCAAGTACTACTTGTTTCAACACTGCTTATGTACTGTTGACGGCGGGATTAGCGAACTTGGTTTAGTTGCGCGTCAATTATCGAAGTTAAGCTGCATCGACCTCGGTTAGTACTTTGTGGGTGACCACCTTGGAAGACCGAGTGTTGGTAAAAGCTTAGGAAGGAAAAAATCCCAGGGTGACGGAGGGTTATTTTTAAATCCGCGCCGGCTGCAATTGATGCGCCATCAAAAGGCAATGATTAATAATAATCATGGAGTGGAAGGAGGAAATGGGTCTTGAAGAAGCATTTGTGCTTCCTGACCCACTGTGCCGTTATGTTATGTTATGTAATGTTTCGTTATCGCACTTCATATAAATGAAGCCGATACGCCATTGAAAAAATATTGACCAATGAAATTCAACAAAATTTGTCTAGAAAAATATTCGTCGAATTGACAAATGTTTCCCTATTACATCAACGGTGCAGGGCTACCATAACAAAACAACGGTTGTTAGTATTGGGCTCCTTTTACGTTGATGACGATATTTATTTTGAAATTGGTAGCTTTGTAGCCCATTCTAAAAATAGTTAGCCAATGAAATATTAAGAAATTTTTCTTTCTCTCCCTTTCATAATTGTTCATAAACTTTATTAACCAATAGCATAAAGGATAAATATTTGAGTAGAAATTCTTATAGGTCCATTGTTTATGTTTTACTTACCTGGCCCTGGGGTCGTTCACCTAACCTGGCGGCAATAAAAATAAAATGATTAATTTTTAATTTGTCGACGTATTCCTTACACTCAAAATATTTAACGAACGAACGAATTCAGTTTAATTTAAGGCTTTTATTAATTGTTACTGCCATTTCGTACTTGAGAATTGTCAGTTTATTTGCACTGGCAATTTGTTTACAGGGACGCAAGTTCATATGACTGGTATGATGGCCTAGTTAGGAGGCGTTGCCAGTCGTTGCTTAAAATAGTTGTATAAAAGGAGGCCAATAATCACCTAAAGTACTTTATTATTCTGTACCTCAGTGTGACGTTATATGTCATTAACTTTAAATGTGATTGACTTTGTATGTTTATTCTAATGAAATTAAGTTTTAGCTAATAAAATATCTTAAAGGAAATTTAAATTAAATAAATTAACTGAATTATATGTATTAAATGAAATGAATTAAATATATCAATCAATGATTGATATATTTAATTGAAATGCGTTTTACCAGTTATCTTAAATTCATAATTGAAGTTCAGTACAGTACTTCATGAGTACTTTATTGATGTTGTTGTGTGTGTATGTGTTTTTGTGTTAGTATTGAATTTGTTAGGTTCATATAGTATGAATACTATGAACGAGTCCATAGTAATTTACAAATTGTTATAATAATTTGTTAGATATCTTTAGTTGATTGATTGTTTGTTTGATGATTGACTGATTGTATTAAAATTCTGAGTTGCTTTTGGCAGGAAAACATTCTTACTCTGATATTGAGTATGTAATTTATATTTTGATATGTAATATAATTATTTCATGATGAAATTAATAAATAATATTTAACGGTAAGCAGTCAGAAGAGTCTGTCTTTAATAAAGCTGTTTATAATATTTTTCGATATTTTTCTACTTTGATTTAAATGACTTGTATATCTTTAGATTCTGACTCCAAGTTGGCCACTCGAATAAGATGACGGCAACGGAGAGTAAAGTTTGGCCTGGTCACACAGACGAAGCCTACCCAGAAATTTTTAACACTATTCCGCCCATTAAGCTGCCGCTAAAGTCCGGCCAACTTCCTGCGGATAAGCTTGAACAGTTCTTCAGAGATGTAATTACTCAATATGATTAATTAATCAATTACTTTTAATTAATTAATTAATTACTTTTAATGTTTTTTTGTAGTTCTGATGTAAGTATCGTAGAAATCAATTAATTTTCTAATGAAAGTTCAGTAACTATTTAATTCAAAATTAAATAGTAAAATTTTAATTAATAATTAATAGTTACAATTTGATTGATTCAATTAATTTTCTCAATAATATCCCAATTTAGTTTTTAATCACTTCTGTAATAAACTAATGTTTTAGTCTATAGTTTCTGGAAGTAATTAATTCTGTAATCAATTAATTCTGAAATCAATTCTGTAATCAATTAACTTTCCAATTAATCAGCTCTAACCAATTCATTTTCTAATTAATCAACTCTGTAATCAATTATTTCCATAATATTCGAATTCTCTAATCTATTAATCGCTTGAAGTCTTAACAATGTTGATTTTATTGATTGATTGTGCTGTTAAAAAGTCTTTAATTCATCTTATGTTTGATTGATCTGGCAGGGTTATATTTTAATTGAAGATTTCTTTACTCGCAAGGAGCTGGATCCGGCAAAGGAGGCCGTGGAAAAGCTTGTTGATGGTCTCGCAAACAAATTGTACAATGCTGGAAAAATTAAAAGTAATTCTTCCAATTAATAACTTTTATTAATTTGTTAATTTTTAATTATTTTAATTATTTGTTAATTTTTATTATTTAATTTTCAATTTTTATAGTCATGGAGTTGAGGAAATCTATTAGTCTGCTATTCTACAGGCCTTTAACAGATTATTTCATGTTCTTTAAATGGTCTTTTTAAATCAGTTTGCTGTTTTACACTTTAGGGGAGCTAATTTTAAATCTAATTTTCTGAAAATACATTTTAATTGAGACAGTTTTTTCAATCTTTAAGAACTTTCATAATTTTTAGACAGGCTTCGATATGGACTTTTTTGTGTTATTGTTTTGTACTGTATTACAACATTTATCATTTTATTGTAATGTATTATAATATTTTATACTGCATTGCATTTTGTTGTACTGATGTGTACTTGTATGATAATGTTGTTTTTATTCTTATTGTATTGCAGTATAGTCTACTTTGTATCATATTCTGTTGTATTGATTGATATTGTATTATACTATTTTGCATAGTATTGTATTGCTTAGTAGTATAGTCTAATATATTATTTTATATTGTATTGTTTTAGTTTGTATTGCATTGTGTTCGTCATCATCATCATTCTCCCTTAAATCCCAGTTTAACCTGGGTCGGGATACGAACAGACTGCCTCAAATCCTCTCTGTCCTACACCACACCACCAGCCAATCCCTTATTTGAGACTTCGCATTTGTTTAAATTGTTGTAGCAATTTCTGGAGCCTAGGCGCTCATCAAACCAATGCCCTTCCTGACGTTGGTATGGATCGTAGTGCTTTACTCGCCTTCTATGACACGTGCAGTCACCGGTTGGTCAATTCTTCAAACAACCCGGACTCAACACATGGAAAATACGATACTTACCGTATTGTGTTATATTCTATATTTAACTTCGACAGATCTCCATTCAGAGTGCGGTTTCTACGAGAGGCTGACGAAGCTAGAGGAGGAATTCCCTGGGGCGAATATTCTCCTACACAAGCTTGGACAGCTGCCGCAGGTTGTATGTCAGGGGCGCCCATGACAAAGTTTTCTTGCTTAGTGTTTGTAGTTTACGTTATTTCGTCTTTCCTCTGCATGGCTATTGGAAATCTGTGCCTTTGAAGACACAGTTACTGCTAGTGCAGATTTAAGAATAATCTTACTCTAGAGCTGGGCTTTTTCTTTCAATCTTGTCAGATCTTGCAGGTGCTGGCCCATGTGAGGATTAACCGAACCTGATTTAACTTGTTTAGTTGGACGCACTCTACCAATGCAGCCAATGTTGACCGCAACAATGTAATTGTCATTGTTGGTGTTGCTATTGTGGTTGTTGTTATTATAATTGTTGTTGTTGTTATTCTAATTGTTGTTGTTCTTGTAGTCAATGTCATTGTTGCTGATGTTATCATAGTTGTCGTCGTTGTTGTTGATGTAGTTCTTGTTTTTGTTGATGTTGTTGTTGTTAATGTCGTTAAAGTTGGTGTTGTTAAAGGTTTATGTTAATGCTGATGTTGTTGATGATGTTAGTGTTGGTGTTGCTAATGTTTATGTTAGTGATGATGTTAATGTTGATGATGTCAATGTTGATAATTGTTGACTAATGTTAACGTCGTTAATGCTGATGTTGTTAATTGTTGTTGTTGTTGCTCAGGCGCTGCGGGACGTGTGGAGCAACGAGAGAGCTCTGAATCTGGCTGAGCAGATCCTCGGCACAGCTGATCTCTCAGGACATCCCATCTGGAACCTGAGGACAAAGACCCCAAACAACGCTGCCACCACCGTACCCTGGCACCAGGGTATCAGCGCTTCGTTAACCTCGTGTATTGAAATAGACATAGTTCTCTCTCTCTCTCTCTCTATTTCTCTCTCTCTCTCTCTCTCTCTCTATCTCTCTCTCTCTCTCTGTGCTTCGTTAACTTCGTGTATTGAAATAGACATAGTTCTCTCTCTCTCTCTATCTCTCTCTGTCTCTCTCTCTCTTTCTCTCTTTCTCTCTCTCTCTCTCTCTCTCTCTCTCTTTCTCTCTCTCTCTCTCTCTCTTTCTCTCTCTCTCTCTCTCTCTCTTAGTGCTTCGTTAATTTCGTGTATTGAAATAAAACATGAAACAAAACTAAAACATTCTCTAATTATGCAATTAATCGATCTATTAGTTGTTGATATTGTGATTGAAGTCCCTGACATTGCCTTATGTCATGGTACCGGACGTTAATTTTTTATTTTCCTATTGATTGATAGTATGTTGCACATCAGTGGTAATGTCGATGCTTTGTAATGATTGTTATTATAGACGTTGCGTACATGGACAACGGTTCATATAAGATCAACATGCTCACGTTCTGGATTCCTCTGATAGATGCCACTGCCGAGACAGGCTGCATGCAGGTACAGTGTTACCACTAATAATCCTACTATTCCTAGTGCAACAACAGTGTTTCCACCACTAATTCTACCTACTCCTAGTGCAACAACAGTGTTTCCTCTACTAATCCTTCCTACTCCTAGTGCAACAACAGTGTTTCCACCACTAATTCTACCTACTCCTAGTGCAACAACAGTGTTTCCTCTACTAATCCTTCCTACTCCTAGTGCAACAACAGTGTTTCCACCACTAATTCTACCTACTCCTAGTACAACAACAGTGTTTCCACCACTAATTCTATCTACTCCTAGTGCAACAACAGTGTTTTCACCACTAATTCTACCTACTTCTAGTGCATCAACAGTGCTTCCACTACTAATCCTGCCTACTCATAGTGCAACAACAACTGGCTTCATTGCATTGGTTGATTACTGTGCATTGATTGGCTGAATTAATTGATTCCTGTGCATTGATTGGTTGCATTGATTAATTACTGTGCATTGATTGGCTGCAGATGCTGAGGGGCGGGCACAAGACGGGTAGAGTGGCAGATCATGAGTGCTGCTGGGCGGGGACTTGGTATGTCATGATGAAGGAGGAAGAAATCAAGAGTAAACTGGGTAGGCAGAGCTTCGTTGTGTCTGTCATGTTTGCTTCCAGTTCCACTAGCAGAAGTTTTGCTATAATAGTAGTAGTAATAATAATAATAATTATAATAATAATAATAATAATAAAATAAAAATAATAGTGATGATGATGATAATAATAATAATAGTAATAATAATAATAATTTAGATACAGTGCATATTTTGTAGATACAGTGTATTTTGTCAAAACAGTGTATTTTGCCGATGCAATGTATTTTTGCCGATACAGTGTAGTTGTAGATACAGTGTATTTTGTTGACACAGTGTATTTTGTCGATACGGGGTATTTTTTCGGTACAGTGCGTGTTTTCCAATTGTTTTATTTAGAATGTGACCCGGAGAAGGACATAGTAACTTGTCCAGTGCCATATGGTGGAGTTATAGTCTTCAACAACATGATTCCACATCGAAGGTTAGTATTTATTTGAGTTAACATTTATTATAGTTAATATTTATTATAGTTAATATTTATTTTTGTTGATATTTATTTTAGTTAATATTTATCTGAGTTAATATTTATATGTGTTAATATTTATTGTATACTTAATTATTTTGAGTTAATTTTTTTTTAGTTTATTCGACCGTGGAGTAGTATGGGCAGGGTTCAAATCCTGGGCTCGCCCATCACTGACATCGCTTTCGAGTGAGGAAACTGGCGTTAACGTTAGATTTTCCAGCTTTTTATTGATTTATTGACTGCTGACTGCTAGTCGATCGCTAGACTGATCGATTAAATATCAATCAATTACTGATTAATTTATCGATATTTACTCGTACGCAGCATGAACAACCTATCCAATCTGGTTCGCTGGAGTCTGGACTTCCGCTATGAACAGACAGGACTTGATCCGTGCTTCCACGGACTCAAGGACTGCATTCCCATGAGGTCCTCCACGGATCCTAACATGAGGATAGACTGGGACACCTGGGACGCTGTGGATAGACACCAGAGGGCGCATGAAGTGCTTGGTCTAGCAAAGGTTCGTCCATCTGTCAGTTAATTAGTTTAAGAATGATAAATAAATATGATAAATATATAAAGTGTTGTAGGGAAAGGTGTGAAGTAGTAGTAGAAAAGTAAGAGGCTGGGTTGTGGGGTTGCTCAGTCATATTAAAGTGTATATTTGATAGTTAAGTAGAGTTTATATAGTTTATTTTGCTTTTTATGTAAAATGGCTATTGTCTTTGCTGTAATGTTTGATGTATGTGGTTTTGAGGATGCATAGGCGAAATTGATACAATTAATACAGCCATAATTTAGCAAAGAGCAGACTGTACATATAAGAACATTTTACGCCCATTTCTCGACCCGATATCTGGCAGTTCTGTCCATCTGTCAGTTAAAGCTGGTAAAAGTTTCCTCACTCGAAAGCGATGTCAGTGACGGACGAGCCCAGGATTAGAACCCCGCACATACTGATCCGCGGTCGAGTATCTTACCGACTTCGCCACTGGCTCCAGCTAATCTGTTAATGAGTTAATTAGTTAGAGATTAATGATTGTACTTCAATCTGCCAATTAATAGGTAATTAATTAACAGATTATTTGCAGTATTGTTGTAATATAATAATTTAATAGTTTTATAATAGATTGATTCCATTTAAATAAATATATTATCAATCAATTATGAAACTAATTCACTTAAATAGGAATCAGTTTTGTAATTAATATTTATTATTTATTATTATTATTATTATTTTTATAGTTTTGTAATTTATTGATTTACAAGTGACACAATATTTAATCTGTTTATACTTTGATTCCAGTCTTATGGTATTTATTAAAATGCTTGATGTAAGCGAAGCATTATTTAATTAGCGTTTTGATTGATTGATTAATCGGCCGATTGATTGATTGATTTAGGGCGTGGAGGAAGATGAATTCGACACCAGGATTCAGGGCCCATTCATGCAGAAGTGGGCCATAGTTCATAAGAACAGGCACAACACAAATCTACCGGCCCTGGATCACGTCTGGCACAATGCACCGATTGTTGGGTAGATGAGCCCTCTGCCTTCCATTGGACGTACCTCACCTCTGCATCGGGTCGAGAAAGAAGGCGCAAAATGTTGTTATATTTACAGTCTGCTTTCTGCTAAATTGTGGCTGTATTAATTGTATCATTTTCGCCTATGCAATTAAATAATGAAATAGACATTTCATACATATGAAGTATACATTTTCTAATGAAATATCCATTTGAGGGTGGCTGCCACTGTTGAAATAGCAGTTATAAGAGTGAAAATATAAAATTCTTGTAATTTTGACTAACAGCTACGTATTTATACAAATAATCTGATACGTGTTTCGCTTTCTATGTATATATATATATATATATATATATATATGTATATATATATATATATATATATATATATATATATATATAAATATGTCTATATATATATATATATATATATATATATATATATATATATAAATATGCCCCTATATCTTTCTCAGCTTCTACTTACAATATATATATATATATATATATATATATATATATATATATATATATATATATATATATATCAGTGACTGCCTGCCGGCAGGTCCATGGTATATAGCGCCTCCAAACATCTTTATCTTCGTTTTCCTCTTCATGTCCACATATGAGTGGATGTTAACGTTCCTTTGGATATGCCATTATTCGTGGGGGATTCTGCATATGATGAAGTGGGCCCCCTATGTCTTTCTCAGCTTCTACTTACAATAATTATTGGGCAGGGGCGTCATTCCCCGAGAAAACAAGCATGTTTACCCCATGTATATATAAATCGTACTTTAGTTTGACCGCTCCATAGGCTTCACGTCTCTGTCAAAATTGTTTTGGATGTCTTTCATGGAAATTACTGTTTGTTATTGTTGTTTACTGTTTTTACTTCTATAATTTTTCCGTACTGCTATTAATAATTTATGTAAATTACCGTTACTGTTTCTTTATTAATTTTTATTAAAATTTTTAAAAAATAAATAGACGTCTAATATTTTGTTTCTTCTGATTGATTTTCTGGATTTTTTATTTGCACCGTTTTTGAAGTTTTTTTTGCTCGCCGGTTTGATTTTGTGTCAATAGAGCTCGATGTTGTCATTGATGACTGCTGTAGCACTCTAATTGTTGTTATTTTCATTATTTTGATTACTGCTTGCTAATACATATATATACATATATATTATATTAAATTATTGAACGATTTTTAAACTTCGATTGCATCTTGCCATTTATGAGTTAAACTGGCTAAATCTAACATCTTGTGCAATTTAGTGTCGTATTTGTTAATCGTGTTTTTACAATGTGTAATTGCTTCCTATGATAAAAATGTATAATATGTTAACAGTCGTTTAGATAATATGTAACTTTATTAATAAACAATCTGCTGATGGTCGATGCTGCTGAGATCTGCTGCATTTTTCTGCTGATATTGTGGTAAACTTAATTATATATAATTAATTAATTAAAAGTAATAATAAACAATAATTTTTATTATCATCAACTAAAAAGCTGGTAAAGATAATGTAAACTTCAGTTTCCTCATTTGAAAGCGATGTCAGTGACGGGCGAGCCCAGGATTTTAACCCCGCACATACTGATCCACGGTCGAATATCTTATCAACATCACCCCTGGCTCTAGCCAGTGGCGATGTCGGTAAGATTGAATTTATTACCAGTTAATTAATAACAAGCTTTGAAGCAAAGACTATTAAACTAGTTTCATGGACAAAATGTAACATTTTGTAGCTTAGTATGTACGTTAGTATTTTGTTATTGTGGAAGTTATACAAGTTTCCATTTCATGTTTGTAATTGTATATAAATTCATAAATTTGTATTTAATATATTTTCTAATTTGAGCTGTGACATACATGCTGTGCTATGCTGAATGATATGATGTATGACAGAGAGAATTTGAGACAGTATATTTGTATCCCGAACCTAGTTAAACTGGGATTCAAGGGAGGATGTTGATGATGATGATAATTTGAGCTGTGCCATGGCATAATATTTTATTAGCTATGAGAGAGTGGCCATTAAGTAATAACCGAGGAGAGCAATGGGAAATCATCTCAGATTCCATATATGGCTCTAACTAAAGGCAACAAAGTTGGTGTTTTGGCAAAGGCAGAGTCTTTGAATGAACTCAGCATGTCAATCAATCAATCAGAATAAGAATTTAACGTCCGGTTTCCTCATCATAAGGCGATGTCATTGAGGTCAGTGAAAGCAGACAGTGAGTCAGATATAACACCTTGAAATACTGCAGTAATAAACACAAACTAGTTTTTAGCCTCAGATGAGAAAATACGACTTACAAAGAACAACAAGAAGTAGCAAACAAAGGGCTATATAACACTTGATCTGTGTACTCAGTCGTCATCGTGTGGTGCTTTGGCGCCTGTTTGTGTAGAGTTTGCAAGAGACGTCCCTGACATTGCCTTATGGCGAAGAACCAGACGTTAAATTCTTACTGATTGAATGATCTACTTCAGTACTTTAACGTCACTCGAAGATAATTATGTACAAACGCTTTACACATGAGTGAATTTATCAAAAAGTATGATCATAGCGGTACAAGCAGAAGTAGAGGTCAATGATTTTACGCTCAGCACACAGATGACTTCATTACGTAGAATTAACTAAAAAGAAGTTCATTAGTCTTAACAATTATGCCATGCTATTAATAAGATAGCATTGCAATTTGCTATTAGTAAGATAGCATTGCTATAGTAATAATTATGCCATGTCATTAGTCATATAGCATTGCTATCTTAACAATTATGCCACGTTATTAGTCAATAAAATTGCTATAATAACAATTATGCTAAGCTATCTGACGTCCCCAATGTCGCGTTGAGCTGATGAACAGAACTTTAAATACGCACTGATTGATCGATTGATACAGAAGTACATACACCAAAGAATCGTTACAGCCTAATTAATAAATAGAACGGTAATGAAAGAGAGAGAGAGAGAGAGAGAGAAGGAGCGAGAGAGAGATGAGAGAGAAACAGTAATTAATATACTAAATATTTTTCTAAACCTTAACCACGCTAAGCGCATGCAAATGACTACACATAAGAAACACGTCTACACATAATCAATACTAATACACGTAGCGACACATAAGCCCGCCCACTTAAGTGCTATAGTCCCGCCCCACTAGAACCCGCAGCATTTGTGACTCCGCCCACCTCATCTCCTTTCTTCAGATTCATAAGAACGTCGTAATTAATCTTGTTTGAGATCTTCTTTTCCTGCAACATCTTCTTAATTGCCTCTCCGGCTGAAGCCGCCTCCGTTTTAGCCGGCCTCTTCCGCGACTTCCTCTTCTTCTTTTGTTCCGGATTTTCTGCGAGATCCTTTGCCTTCTTCTCTTCTTTCTCGGCCAGTTCTCGCAGAAAATCCGCGTTTTCGCGCATCCAGATGGCGCTCTTAATCTTGACCTCAGTGCTGTCGAGGATGAGCTCATCCAGTTCGGTGTCGTCGATTCCGGTTAGATCCAGTTCAGTGCTCGCCGATTCCTCGTCGCATTTCTTGACGCTTGGTATCTGCATGCACTCCTCGATAGACTCCCTGAGGCCTAGACTCTGCGTTGTGGCTTTTGGGCCAGAAAAAACCGATCCGGCGGCGGGCGGAGGCATGAGGATCTTATCCAGGTCGCTGATGCTCATGTCGCTGATGATTCTTTCCTCCTCGTCCTCGTTTTCCTCCGCTTCGACGTCACCGCAGTTTTCTAGCTTTTTGATCATCAGCTTCGAGTCGATCTTCGAGTCCTTTTCCATGAGCGCAGCGATGTCGACATACGTGCCGGTCTCTGAGAGAAGCTCCTCGTAATGCTGGAGCTCCTCCTCCACCTCGTCCAGCGATGGAGCGGTCGAACAAGTGCTGGAGCAGTCATCCGTCATAAGGTACTTCTTGTACCGACGATTCTGCTTCAGCGATTCCTCCTTTATCGCGGCGTCTATTTCGTTCTGCAGCCGCTCGACCTCTTCGGCTATTTGCGGCAGCTCTCCCTGTTCCTCGAGCATCGCGACCTTGGCCTTGCGCTTGTTCTCTATGAACGACGGCGGGTCCATCTCCTCCTCGAGATCTACCGTGTAGAATTCCTCAATCGTTAGCTGACTCGACGGAGTCTGCTCGAACTCTTCCAGTCGCTTCTTGATGGTGTTCTCGCCTATCCTAACGACCTTCACGATGTCTTTGATCGTTCGGTTGAAGTCGAACATTCGAGCGGAAACTAGGAGGGCGGAGCCACAGAGGCCGGAAGGCCGGCGACCCTGAGCCATCCAGTCTCGCTTCATGCGCTGCACGAGACGGTTAGCCGTGTTTATCACGTCATACACCTTTGTGCCGAATTCCAGCTTGTGCGCGTAACGGTGCATGTATATGCACGGATCTAAAACGGGGATTTTCTGCGATAGTTCCTTGCACAACTGCAGATAAACACGACCCAGCGTGTAAACGTCGGTCTTCAGGACGTCGCTAAAATCCAGCAGAAGGAAAGGGTGGTCGTTTATTCGGCAGGCGAGGAACAGACACGCGGCTGCCATGTGATTCGACTTTCTACCCTTCGTCAACCCTCGGCACACAGCCATCTTGAAATACTTGTGAGCAACGTCAACGGTGGCGTTGGAAATGTTGAGCTGGGCAGCGAGATTGGCGATTCTGAGACGCCCGTTGTGGAGAGTCATCTTGCGCGAGCCTCCTGCGTTCTCTTCCGATGACACAAACTGTCCTGTGGCGATGGATCTTCCGCCGGACTCGAGGTACTGCACTTCCGGTGCAAGAATGTTCTGGACCTCGAGCACGGAGCCGCAGCGTGTGCAGACGATGTTCCCAAGCGTCGTGTCATGCTCGATGTCGCTGCTATTACAGTTCTTGCACACTCGTGACTCCATCGTGAGCTGGAAATAGAAAAATCAACGAGAAGAATATGATTACTACATTACATTACTAGGATTGCACATAGACATTTCGCAGTCAATTTATAACTATACATACACTTAGCAGTGTAATAAGAACAGTGTAATATGACAATACTAGAACGATAACGTCTAAGAGACATAACCCACAAATCTCACAGGTTAATCCAATGCTTCTCATCTCACGACGCGGCTGTTCATAACTGTACTCTCAATTTACTAGTATAGACCCTTTATAATATACAGTGGCAGCTCTGCTCACATAATAAACAAAGCCTAGTGGGGGAGTGGCGGGACAGTGGAGAGAGGTGTGTGCTTGTATTGACGGAAGGCAATGCTCAGTATATTTGTATATATTTATTATGCATTTCTGCATTTATTATAGGAATGGTATTGAAAATTACACAAAAATTATATTTAAATTGCTTACCAAATGATGATAAACATATGTCTTAATTTATATTTAATATATGTTTAGATAGAATATCTAGAGGATATATTCCCATTTTTAGGATATATTACATTGCAGTTGCCTCCCGCAAAACAATCAAGTTTACGATTGCACGGTGGCACCTTCAAAGAATGAAAAAATATAAGGGTGATTTTTCAAAGTAAACACCTTTTATAAAAGGTCTATAGTATCATTTTTCATTGGTTTATGATAGCCCTACTACTTTTTATATTCATATTGTTATCGTAGGCTAGAAGAGCATATATATAGTATTGTCATAGTAGACTACTATGCACCACCATTCATATCTGCACTATCGGCATTCTTAGTGTTTGCCTTTAAGCCTCTCATGATACGGGAAGTTAGCAGTAGATAGGTTCATTTTTACAAAAATTTAATTGGTATAGAAAATATAGAAGCAGATATAGCGTATATATGTATCATAGGAACATTAACGATAAAAAAGTAGCACCCATAAGTCACTGTTAAATCACTGGCGACTGCACAAAAAGTTCAGTTCGTTATCATTCGATACTTAATTAAATTAACTAATTAAATATTGACAAATAAATAAAATAAAATAAATTAATAACAGATTAAATTAAATTACTGGTAAATAAACATTAGACGGCACAGTACTTTTAAGTAGTACTTCAGAAATTATAGTTTGGTTCAATTAATTTGGCAAACAATATTGTATAAACTTGTGGTAATGTTACATCTTAAATTACAAAAATTACAACGTTTATTCTGATAATATTGCAGAAAAGTTCAGACGTAGCCAATTAGCGTCAGTTTCCTGTCTCGAAATCGTCATATCAATGACGGCTTTAAGCTTTATAGTTGTCAAGATGAACATTTATTATTGGTTGTTGAGAAAAAGATTCTAATCACAATGTCATTACATCATTAACTGGGAAATTGGCAAATTGCACAAGCAGTGGTAGAAATTTTACTGTTCATTTTCACATTAGCAATTCAATAAAAACTTTAAATATAAATAGAAACAAACGTCATTAGGTACGTGCTGATTAAAGTTAAAAGGATTTGTAAAAGAAACACATTCACCTAATTTCTCTATAGAAGCCTCCGGTAGTCAGCATAAGTTATTTTCTAGAATTAAATAAATTAGGTAATGGGACTCCAACACATTTCACAAAAGTAAACAATCAACAACATGAACCTCAAAAATATTGATTATTCTCAAGGACGTTGATTTTTAATTTTTAGAAACAGTCATTACTTTCAGTCACTATTTTCTGAAATAGTCATTGACAAGGAAATAGTATTAAAAACACTTAGAGAAATTAACTGTAATAAAAGTCCAGGTTCAGATGATCTTCATCCCAAGTTACTATTTGAGCTGAGACACCAATTAGTAGGGCCCCTTACTAAATTGTTCAAGCTATCGCTCGAAACTGGGATTGTACCTCAAGACTGGAAAGAGGCCAGGGTGTCTCCCTTGTTCAAGAAAGGTAGAAGAGACAAACCTGAGAGCTATAGGCCTGTTAGTTTGACTAGTATCATAGGTAAGGTGTTTGAGAGTATTATTAAGGATAGTTTAGTTACACATTTCAATAGTTATGGATTAATTAGAAATAGTCAGCATGGATTTACCAAAAGTAGATCTTGTCTAACAAACATCTTGAGCTTTATGGAATCCGTCACAATGCATGTTGATAACGGTAATCCAGTGGACATTGTCTATTTGGATTTTGCAAAGGCGTTTGATAAAGTCCCATACGAGAGATTGTTTTGTAAACTTGAAGCTCATGGAGTTACTGGCTCTGTCCTGAATTTGATTAGAAGTTGGTTAACCTCCAGGAGACAAAAAGTTTGCATTTCAAATCACGATTCGGCTTGGCGCAGTGTCACTAGTGGGGTTCCACAAGGTTCAGTGTTGGGTCCAATTTTATTTTTGGTATACATTAATGACTTAGACAACAGCATAATATCCAAAATGAGTAAGTTTGCTGATGATACCAAATTATGTAAAAATCTAGGTAAATCTAGAGGATATATTATCTTTAGAGAGATTTAGACAGTTTGCATAATTGGGCAACTACTTGGCAGATGAGCTTCAATGTTGATAAATGTACAGTTATGCATGTAGGTCACAACAATAGTTGTAATCAATATAAGCTTGGCAATGAAGAACTAAAATCATCTATTACAGAAAAAGATCTAGGTGTCATTTTTTTGATAATACCCTAAAATTTTCAGAGCAGTGTAAATCAGCAGTAAATTGTACTAATCGCACTTTAGGTTTAATTAGGAGAACTATAAAAAGTCGTAATAAGGATGTAATAGTTAAATTATATAAAGCATTAGGAAGACCTAAATTAGAATATTGCGTACAAGCGTGGAGACCTTTTTTAAGGAAGGATATAAAATGTATGGAAAGAGTTCAAAGGAGAGCAACTAGAATGATTGCTGAATGTAGAGGTCAAAGCTATGAATCTAGGTTAGATGTATTAGGTCTAATTAGTTTAGAAGATAGACATACCAGAGGGGATTTAATTCAAGTGTTTAAAATAATTAAAGGTATTGACAATATCGAATGCGGAGAATTTTTCAAATTATCTGATTATGTTAGAACTAGAGGACATACATTCAAAATAATAAAGGTTAGATCCAGATTAGAGGTTAGAAGAAACTTTTTCAGTCAGAGAGTTGTCAATATATGGAACGTGTTACCTCAGTATGTAGTAGAGGCAGAGTCAGTGAATGCTTTTAAGAATAGGCTAGATAAGTATTGGAAAGAAATACATTGAATTGATAAATTGTTTGTTTGTTTTGTGTAGATAGGCTGATTAGTTGCACACCACATGAGGGTATTTGGTTTCTAGGTATTCATGAGTGTGGGTAAGGCTTGTATGTGTGTGTATGTGTAGGTGTGGGTATGTCTGTACACATGTATGTATGTCTATGTATGTTTCTGCATATATGCGTGTATGTAATGTAATGTATGACTATATTTTGCGAATTGTTGATATGCCTAGTATGTAGTTATATGCATGCTTGCATATTTTTGTCTGTAAGGTCGATGTGTGTATATACAAGTGAGTGTATTCTATATTTATATATGTAGGTGTATGTGTAATTGTGTATGTGTGTATATATTTATGTGTATGTATATATGTATATGTGTATGTGTGTATATATGTGTGTACATGTATATATATATATATATATATATATATGTGTGTGTGTGTGTATATGTGTATATATGTACATATGTGAATGTATGTGTGTATATATATGTATATGTGTGTATGTATGTATGTATGTGCGTGCATGTGTATGTATGTATACGTATGTATATATGTGCATATTTATGTGTGTATCTGTATATATATGGATGTGGGAATGGTTGGATATATATATGTATGTATATGTATGTATGTAAGTATTTGAGTGTTTGTATGTATTTTTGTATGTGTATATGTGCAAATGTGTGTGTTGGTGTGTATGCATGTACATGTATGTGAACATGCATGGGTGCATGTATGTATATGTATTTTTGCATGGTTGTATACCTGTGTGTAAGTTTATACTTGAGTTGGTTATGTGTGTGTGTGGTTTGTTGGTGAGTGTTTAGTTTTTTTCTAATGTTCTTCTTTTGAAGCCTATCAACTTGTCAAGGTTTGTATCTTTTTTCCCCTTTACGGTCTGGTCTCTATGTTTAGAGGTATGAAATTACAGCAAATACTGGTGTTGCAGGTCTTTGTGACCTCCTTAACCAGTATAATTATGTTAAGTTAAGCTTAACTTAACATAATTACAGCTTAAGAAACGACCATTAATAACAACAATTAGAGTGCTACAATCATCAATGACAACATCAAACACTATTGAGATTTCACTAGCAGTAAGCTTACCACGACAGCACACCCAAAAATATATCTATATTATATTAAATTTAAATGACAGATGCTCAGGTAAATTGAACTATCGATTGTAGGTTCGATTCTCGACCGCGCTGATCTGAGAATAAAGTTACATTCACAGAACTGGTTACACTGAGAATGGCCTAAATTGCCTAACAGTAACAACATGTAACAGCTGGCCTATTATGAGTGACGGCTACTAGGATACTAACATTGATAATTTCACTATAATGCGTGTTATTAGGCCTGCTAATTATTACCTGTGATTATTTCCATCGCTTTTAATACCACGTGTTTAAAAACAAACACACATTATAGTGAAATGATCGACTACGTTGATGTCTATCACTTTTTAACACCACATGCTTAAACCGTTAGGTAATTTAGTCTATTTTCCGTATAACCAGTCCAGTGAATGTCCGAGATTTCACTTTCATATCAGCGTGACTGGTATTCTAACCCACGAGGGTTCAATTCACGTCGAGTCTGTAATTTAAAACTTCACGACGTTACGCCTACGACATTTAATCTTTAGACTGCTCAATTACCTATGATACCAGTCTGTGCATGAGAGAGAGATTTTATTTTATAAGCAGCTCTGCCGGGAATTGATCCATGGACCTCAGGAACAGCTTAAATGTTCATAATGTTAGACCCCCTAGCCTTAAATTATAACGTGTCTGCACTCATACACACTTTAAATGAGCTACATTTAAATATTCAATACTACTGGATGGATGATGGTCAATGTAATCTTAAGAGTATAGAATCATAATGACAGAATAATAATCTGATATCAGAACATTACAAAAATGAGATGATTTTTTATAATCTACTTTGACGTCATATTTTTGTTTTGTTGGTTTGAAAATTCGTTTAAAGCTATATCCCTACTAAAGCAACGACTTAAAGAATTGACGCAATTAGAATTTCAAGACCTATGTATAAATATTTGTTTACGGACGACTTTTAGATTACGCGAGCTCCGGCAAATATATTCACTCTCTTCATATAGAAGCCGATTGCTCCTTAGAGGAGTTGAGATATGGTTAATATAATACACTAAATATAATTATATTTCAGTTAAAAGTTATTTTACGGTATTATATACATGTAGGCCTATATAAGGTATGATATCACATCATATATATCAGATATAGGTGTCTAATAACATAATATCGATTGATCACTTTTTAATATCATATGTATCCTTAGGCCTATGTATGAGTATCTAAGTCGCATTTTATTCCATTATACATTTACCGGTCCTCTACACGCATGTAGGGCGTTGTAAAAAAACAATTATTCGGATTTAGTAAGTACATGCAAGCCTGCAATTTTAACTACACATTTTCCCATGGGTAAATAGAAGTAAGATGATAAGAAAGAGGGTTACAGAGTTATAAAAACGATTTAGCATCTACATCCTATGAACCACATAAATCCATCCCTGCGCCACGGATAGTTTGATGTACATGTAGTTTTAAATTAAATTTAGTAGACCTAGTTTTAGTAGTTTGAATTAGCGTCTACATCCTACTAACTACATATGTCCATCGCTGTGCCACGAAGAGTTTGATGTATAGGCCTACATGTAGTTTTAAATTTAATTTAGTGGAACTAGTATTAGTAGTATTAGTTAGCCACTAGTAGTAGCTGCTAGAAATCTCTCAATTTGTAACTCATATATATTAGTCATTTCTAGAAAATGTCTGATTGATTAAATATTGATTGACTGCCTGCATGACTGATTGATTGACTGATTTATTGACCAATTGGCTGATTGCCTGGTTTTCTGAATGACTGACTGGTTAACTGATTGCTTGTACATGTAGTTGACTGATTGACAGCCTTTTTGACTGATTGATTGATTGCTTGGTTGAAATGACTGACAGCCTTATTGACTGATTGATTGACTGCCTAGTTCAAACGACTGACAGCTGTATTGACTGATTGACCGATTGATTGAATGATACTGACTTACTGCTAATGATAGACTGCTTGACTGATTGATTGACTGTCTGGTTGACGGATTGATAGATTGAATGGTTGACTGGTTGACAGCATGATTGATTGATTAGGCCTAACTGATTGAGTGATTGATTGACTGCATGATTGACAGCTTTATTGAATGATTGATTGACTGTCTGGTTGACTGATTGATTAATTGACTGGCTGACTGCATGATTGATTGATTGAATGATTGATTGACTGTCTTGTTGACTCCTGACTGATTGATTGATTGACTGTCTGGTTGACTCCTGACTGATTGGTTGACTCCTGACTGATTGATTGATTGACTGTCTGGTTGACTGACTGATTGATTGATTGACGGGCTGACGGCATAATTGATTGATTGCTGCAGGCAGACGAGGCACCATCAGAGGGGGGCGAGGCCCCACCGGCTGAGGAGGCCCAGGAGCCCAAAGTCGACGAGGCGCCCAGGGAGTCCCACGCGCATGGCAAGGTTGCCTTCGGGGACGCCGAGCACGGACACGATGCTGAGGACAAAGCAGAGCGAGAGCAGGAGCCTCCCCGCAGGGTACGTAATGGACGTTAAATAAATAATTACTGGGTGAAGCCAGACTAGTCTGAACCAGCTTTATCCTGTCTAAACTAGATAAATCTGGTCTGAACTAGTTTTATCCCGTCTAAACCGGATAATGCTAGTCTGAACTAGTTTTATCCAGTCTAAATCGGATAAAGCTGGTCTGAACTAGTTATATCCAGTCTAAACTGGATAAAACACCTACTGATGCACATTCGAGGACAACTTACCTACATGCCATAAAGCTCAGCCCAATTGATGGTATCTGATCATGCAGCAACTAATTATAACGATTTGAAATCAATTGATCGATTACATCGATTAGAACTCAATTGATCGATTGATTGATGTATGAAATCTGTTCTAGAATATCTTGAAATTATTTTCTGAGTTAGGGTTAGACTAATCGAAAACTGCATCCTGCTGGATATTTAAGCCGAGAGAGAAACTAATGAAATCCTTAATCAGAGATTGATTGCATCCAATTAATTTGACAATAAAGTAGCAAAGTAGCCATAATTAAATCTTTGATTAGATGTTTTAGGAAAAATCAAATAATTGGTTGAAAATTTGATCAAATAATATATCGGTAATTTGGATAAGTAATTGGATAAATTGATTTACTGACTATAAATTAATTGGTTTAATTTAATGAGATAAATTAGCTGCATGACTAATTACTGATACAGACTAATAACTGATACATTATTATGTAGGCCTAATGTAACGACATATGGTGTCACAGACCGATAATTATACGAAATTAAATAAATTGATGCCACATTTCTATAGGCCTAACTGATACAATAAATATTCTAGCAATAATTAATGAGTTTATTTAATTAATGAATTATAGATATAAATAGAGTTCATATTATGGTCATAAGGAATACGTAGTGAGTAGGGGTCATAGTATCGATATTAAATAATAAATACTAGAAATAATAAAATTTGTATATTAAATATTAAGAATAATAATAGTAATTTATACGTAATAGTTTAAGTAAATTTAATAATAATAGTAATAATTCTATATAATAATAGTAATAATTCTATATAATAATAGTAATAATTCTATATAATAATAGTAAAGGTACAATTAAAAGTATAAATGAATGTCTCAATAGCGTAGGGGTAACGTCATGAAGTTTTAAATGACAGTTCCTGAGGTGAATTGAATCCTCGTGGGTTCGAATCCCAACCGCGCTGATCTGAGAGTAAAATCTCGGACATTCACTGGATTGGTTGAACGGAAAATGGACAAAATTGCCAAACGGTTTAAACATGTGATATTAAAAGTGATAGATATCAACATAGTTGATCATTTCACTATAATGTGTGTTATAATTATTATTATAGTAAATATAATGTATAACGTTTAATGTCTAAACGAGAATATCATCTAAAATGAATATATCTGCTTTGCAACTATTACAAGAAAGTAAATTAAGTATTGAGCAATTTATAATTTATTTATTTATTGTATTCATATTGTTGTCTTGTTTTAGACGACCATCTTTCACAGATTCTCTTGGGTTAGTTTGATACAAACTTTAATTAACTTTTTAATTAATTAATTACATTTTAGTGATAATAATTTTCTGTAAATTTTGCTTAATTAACTTTTTAATTATGTTAAAATCATAAAAGATGAAGTTATTTATCCCTCTTGACTTTGAGCGATTAATACTATTATGATTTGTTATTGTTGCAGCCTTCAGCAAGTCATTTTAGCCAGAGGTTCTAATAGCGATACTGGTTGATCATTCACCAAGATATCGTCTTTTCAAAATTTGAATTTACATGAATATTCAATGTCTATTTAGTAAAGTTAAAGAAGTTGAGGAATTTCAGCATATACTAACTTTCAGAGTGAATGCTGTTTTAAATTCCACACGCAAAAACTGATTGATTGACTAAAACTAAATTTATTTGAACTAAAATGTTTTGCCTGTTTTTAATTGAAATTATTTTCAGATTTATATTTATTTATTCGCATAAAGTTGTAGCCTATTATTAGATAATATTCAGTGCTGGTATGATTAATTTTAATTTATTATTTTCATTATGATTAATTATCTTCTGTATGAATTATTTTATTGGTTTCAGTGGATTGTTTGATTGACTGATGAATATAATTACTGTCTAGTTTAGAAAATTATTGAATGACTGATCAGTTTATTGATTTGATTGACAGGTTGATTAATTAATTGATGAGTGCGTGATTCATCAATTGCATGACTCATTGAATGATTGATTGATTGCTGGATTGATTGAATGATTGATTGATTGATATGATTGATTTACTGACTGATTGTTTGAATGATTGAATTGATTGATTTATTGATTGACTGATTAAATGAATGAGTGATTAATCGATTAATTGCTGGTTTGATTTATGGACTGATTGATTTGATTGCATAATTGATTTATCACTTGCAGAGAAAAATGGATAAGAAATCCAGAGAGGATCATTTGGAGAACCTGAAAAAAGAAGCTGATATTGTTAGTTGTCATCTAATTAACATGTAATTAGTTATTAATAAATAAATTATAATTAACTAATTAATATCCAATTAATACCCAACTAATACGTCATTAGTACCCAATTAATTTATATGCCTACATGTAGTTCTTCTTACTTTATCATTTATTATCATTCTTCCTATTTGTTTATTTAGTGTCTTTACTGCGACGTGCTTAATGAAAAGCGACCAATCCATCAATCGGTCAATCAATCAATTAAGCGATCAATCCATCAATCGGTCAATCAATCAGTCAATCAATCAATCAATCAATCAATCAATCGAGCGATGTATTACTCAATCAGTCGATCAATTAATCGGAAAAGTGACGTTATGTATTTTAAGAGATTTGTGATTATAATTAGCTAAAGATTTAAGAATTTACATTACATTGCTCTAAATCAACGTTTATATGTGTGTTATTAATTATTTATTGTAAAATTTTATTCGATTCTGGCTGTTAACCTGCTAATCTGTTAATCTGTTATTTGAACAGGATGCGCATAAAATAGATTTGGACGTACTGGTTGCCAAGTACCACAGTGATCTGGAAATGGTGTGGTTCTTTATTCATTTCGTTGCGTTCTTTATTCACTTAATTGCGTTCCTTATTCACATCATTGCGTTCCTTATTCACTTCATTGCGTGCTCTATTAATTCGCTTACTTTTACTGGAACAATTGTAAATACATGAATGTTCTCAAGATGACAACGGAAATAGAAAGTCGTATGGCACTGAGTCCAAAGTCTGGGCTGAGTATAGGTTTTTCCAATTTGAATTTCCTTAAGCTCGATTGCCTTTAGCTCGATTCAAACAGCCAGCAAGCTAATGCAGCGCTGTGGACTGTGGGAACGTGGGGGGCATGTATGATGTAGCGCATTTGGTTTAGCTGCCCGTCAACGAACGAAGTTAAGCAACATCGGGCTTTGTTAGTAAATGGATGGGTGACCACCTTGGATGACCCGAGTTTTGACAGCTTTAGATAATCGCCAGGGTGCTGGAAGGTTATTCGTAAATCCGCGCGGGCTTTAGTCAGTGCGCTATCAATTTAATAATTTATGTACAATCATTACCATACTTTTATTTAGTATTAATAATTAAATTAATTGTGCATTGGATAAAACTTTATTTCGAAGTTTTTCACACTTCAGGGGTTGACCCACGCCCGCGCCGCCAAGACCCTGGAGGAGCAGGGGCCTAACGCCCTAACGCCCCCCAAGGAGCAGTCGGAAATTATTCGTTTTCTCAAGTGCATGCTGGGGGGGTTCTCCCTGCTGCTGTGGACGGGGTCGATACTCTGCTTCATCGCCTACACCGTCAAGGCCGTCCAGTACGTGGGCAGCGGCTCTCCCGAGCAGGACAATGTGAGCCGAGATTTATCTATTTATTTATTTATCTATTTCATATTGTTATTTAATTATATTATTGTTTAATTTCTATAGAAACAGCCTAAATAGCGTCAGTAGATATATTTATTTTATATTGTTATTTAATTACATTTTATATTTTCCCCGTATTGTGTCTGGTTTGTTTGAAGAATTGACCAACCGGTGACTGGACTGGACAAAGTGAGTCAAGATATATCCATTTATTTCTCTCTCTCTCTCTTCTCTCTTCAGGGCACTGCCAAGTGTCAGGTTCAAGGTAAATATTCAGACTCAAAGTCTGCTTTCTGTAATGCCTTGATGGATTGATTGATTGTTTTGATTAAATGATTGATCAATCGAGTCACTGATTGATTTATTAATTGAGTGATTGACTGATTGAATAATTTATTTATGGATTATTCGAGTTATTGCTGGATTGCCTGTGTAATTGACTGACTGACTGATTGACAGACTGATGGATTGATTGATTGATTGACACAGCTATGGCTAGGCTTGGTGCTGGTATTGACGATCATCCTCACTGGACTGTTCCAGTACTACCAGGAGGGTTGATCGATTGAGTGACCGATTGATTGACTGATTGACTGAATGATTGATTGATTGACTGATTGATTGATTTACACAGCTATGGCTAAGTGTGGTGCTGGTATTGACCATCATCCTCACTGAGCTGTTCCAGTACTACCAGGAGGGTTGATCGATTGATTGACCGATTGATTGACTGATTGATTGACTGACTGATTGATTGATTGATTGACTGATTGATTGATTGACACAGCTATGGCTAGGTGTGGTGCTGGTATTGACCATCATCCTCACTGGGCTGTTCCAGTACTACCAGGAGGGCAAGAGCTCTAAGATCATGAAGGCGTTCAAGGGGCTGGTGCCTCAGAAGGCGATGGTGATCAGAGAGGGCGGTAAGCAGGAGATCGACGCCATCAACCTCGTCAGAGGAGATATCGTCCTCGTCAAGTCGGGCGACAGGGTGCCCGCAGATATACGAATCGTCGACTCGAGGAGCTTCAAGGTTTTCTGCTGTCTCCAGTTACTCAACCGCCTTGTTCAGTTGTAAAAGCTGGTACAGCTAAGGTTAACGTCAGTTTCCTCACTCGAAAGTGATCTCAGTGTCGAGAGTGCCCAGGATTTGAACCCTGCACATACCGATTCGCGATCTAGTATCTTATCGACGTCGCCACTGGCTCCAGCCAATTGTATAGTGGTCCAGTTCCTCAATGTCTTGTTCAGTTGTTTAATTGTCTAGTTATTCAGCCATCTTGTTTAGTTATTTAGTCAGTTGTTGTTGTTATAGCTCTAAGAATTTGAAGGTCTTTAGATATGTAAATGTAATTATGTAGGTTCTTATTCAGCTATGACGTTGGTTGAGCGCTTTGTTAAGTTAACGTGCTCAGAGAGTTATTTAGCTATAATAATAATTAATAATTAATAATAATTATTAATAATTAATAATTATCGATATATTTAATTTCGTAGTTGTTTAACTACTTACAGTAGATACTTTATTTATTTTTAGCTACATTTATTTTAATTTCATTTGATTAATTGATTGATTGATTGACAGGTTGACAACTCATCGTTGACGGGAGAATCAGAGCCTGTGACTAGGAACAAGGAGTTCACGAATGATAACCCGCTAGAGACCCACAATCTCGCCTTCTTCTCTACCAACTGCGTGGGAGGTTCCGTCAATCAATCAATCAATCAATCAATTAATCAATCAATCAATCACTCAATCCATTTAGTTCACTCAGTCACTGAGTCCAAACAATCTATCAATCACCCATTGAGTTAAAACAATCAATCGATCAATCGATTGAGTTAAAAAATCAATCGATCAATCAATGAATCAGATCAATGAATCAACCAATTTAATAAGTCAAATTATAATAGTTGATCAATCAAAACATATTAGTTGTTTGATTACTTAGTAAATCAAAATACTACTGTATAATGTGACATAAATAATAAGTATATGCTGTTTGTATGCTGGATCTATAAATGATAAATGAGCGGCTGTCTTTCAATTTGCTCCAGTTGACGAAATTGCGCGCACTTTGTAAGATTTGATTTCTGGATGATTGATTAATTAATTGATTAATCATGTAACTGATTTATCTCCTGTGCTGAATTGATTGATTGGATTTTTACGTGATTGACTGTTTGCTTCTTTTAAAAACTGATAAATTAATGGACTAATTTATCGTTCGAACGATTGATTGACTGATTCGAGAAATATCACTACGAAATCTGATTAAACGATTTATATTGCTGATTGATTGATTGCTTGATTAATTTGAGAATTATGATTATGATTTATGACAGACTGATTTGTCGATTGACTAATTGATTGATTGATACGACCAGGCGACGCTAATAATATTGTAGTTAATTGATTGATTAATATGTAAGACCAGGGGACCCTAAAATTATAGTGATTAATTGATTGATTGATAGATTGATTGATTGACCTGTATCGTATAGTGATTGATTGATTGATCTGTATCGTATAGTGATTGATTTATTAATCTACACGACCAGGCGACGCTAAAGGTATCATGATTAATTGATTGATTGATTGATCTACACTCCCAGACGACGCTAATGGTATAGTAATTAATTAATTGATTAATTGATTGATTAATTGATTGATCCACACTCGCAGGCGACGCTAAGGGTATCGTGATTCTGACGGGTGATCGGACGATCATGGGACGCATAGCGTTCCTCGCCACGGGACTCAAGAAGTCCAAGACGCCCCTGGCCCGGGAGATTCACCGGTTCATCCACCTCGTGACCATCAGGGCCGTGGCCATCGGCGTCATCTTCTTCATCATCTCGCTCATCATCCAGTACCCCATCGAGGAGGCCGTCATCTTCCTCATCGGCATCATCGTCGCCAACGTGCCTGAGGGGCTCATGTGCACCGTGACCGTGAGTGTCGTTCAGTCAATCAATCGATAGAGCAATCAATCGATTAATTGATTGATTAATCAATCAATCGATCGATCAATAAATCAATAAATCAACGTGCCTGAGGGTCTCATGTGCACCGTGACCGTGAGTGTCGATCAGTCAATCAATCGATAGATTGATCAATCAATCAGTCGATCGATAAATCGATCAGTCAATCAATCAATCAATCATCGTCGCAAACGTGCCTGAGGGGTTGATGTGCACCGTAACCGTGAGTGTCGACGTTATCAGTCAATCAATCGATAGAGCGACCGATCAGTCAATCGATCAAGCAATCAATCAATCAATCAGTCAATCAAATAATCATCTATTGATCGATCGATCGATTTTCATTTAATCATTCAATCTATGTGTCAGCCAATCAGTAAATTATTTAAGCAATCAATCAAGCTAGCGATTACTCGATCAATCAAATAGCAATTCATCATGCTAATGTTTTATGTGACTACCATGCGAATGTCGGCGAAAAACTGTTGATTGAATTTTTGATTGTTTGATTGATTGACCGTCAGATCGATTGATTGATTGATCGATTGATTGATCGATTGATTGATTGATTGATTATCTTATCAGGTCTCCTTACACTGGCCGCTAAGCGGATGGCCGCTAAGAACTGCCAATTGATCGATTGATTGATTGAATATCTTTCAGGTTTCTCTGACCCTGGCCGCTAAGCGGATGGCGGCTAAGAATTGCCTGGTGAAGAACCTCGAGGCAGTGGAGACGCTGGGCAGCACGTCTACTATCTGCTCAGACAAGACGGGCACGCTAACTCAGAACAGGATGACCGTCTCGCACATGTGGTACGATGGTGTGATCGTTGAGTCTGACCTCAGCGAGGACCAGTCGAGTGCGTATAGGTCACAATCAATCAATCAGTAGATTAATTAGTAGATCAATCAATCAACCAGTAGATCAATCAGTCAATCAATAGATAAATTAATCAATCAATAAGTAGATAAAGCAGTCAATAAGTGGATCAATCAATCAATCAATAAATAAATAAATCAATCAATCAATCAGTCAATCAGTAGATCAATCAATCAGTAATCCAGTAGATTAGTCAGTCAATCAATCAGTAGATAAATAAATCTGTCAATCAGTGGATGGCCTGATTGATTCATTGGTCAGATGACTGCTAGATAACTTGCTTACTGATTGATTGATTAATTGATTGATGGTATGTTTGATTGAATGGTCAGATGACTGCTATGACCGAGAGTCGATTGGCTGGAAGAGCCTGATGCAGTGCGCTATGCTGTGTAATAAGAGCGAGTTCCAGGCAGGTCAGGAGACCAAACCGGCTCTCAAGAGGTCCAACAATCAGTCAATCAATCAATTAATAAATCACTACAATAAATCAATCAATCAATAAGTCAATAAATAAATACATAAATCAATTATACTATTTGATTGCTTGATAGAGAGTGCACGGGCGATGCCTCAGAGTCAGTTGTATCGATACTATTTGATTGATTGATTGATTGATAGAGTGCACGGGGGATGCCTCAGAGTCAGCTGTATCGATACTATTTGATTGATTGATTGATTGATAGAGAGTGCACCGGCGATGCCTCAGAGTCGGCGCTACTCAGATTCTCTGATCTTGCTTTCGGAGACGTTCTTGAGTTCAGGGGATGGAACCCTAAAGTGGCCGAAATTCCTTTCAACTCTACCAATAAATATCAGGTTATCTAGTCAATCAGTTAATCGATCAATCGATTAATCAACATTGGCACAGCCGCCTCTTAGCATGTGCACTGATCGCAAATGTCGGGCGAGTTTAATCGAACAATCCACGGATTAGTTGCTGTGGATAGATAGATAGACAGATTGATTGATTGATTGCTTGACTGATTGATTGATTGATAGGTAGATTGAATGATAAAAGATAGTAAAGCTAATGTTAACGTCAGTTTCCTCACTTGAAAACGATGTCAGTGCCGGGTGAGCCCAGGATTTGAACCCCGAACATACTGATCCACAGTTAAATACCTTGCCGACATCGGCTCCAGCCAATTGATTGATTGATTAAAGCAGCTATCGATACACGTGGACAGCACGGCTGAGGCAGAAATGAACTACTACGTGCTGATGATGAAGGGCCTATTGATTGATTGATTTATCGATTGATTGATTGACGCAGCTATCGATACACGTGGACAGCACGGCAGAGGCAGACAAGAACTACTACGTGGTGATGATGAAGGGCCTATTGATTGATTGATTGATTGATTGACGCAGCTATCGATACACGTGGACAGCACGGCTGAGGCAGACAAGAACTACTACGTGCTGATGATGAAGGGCGCCCCTGAGCGGATCATCGACAGGTGCGTCACGATGCAAGACTCCGGGGAGGACCTGGAATTGGACGAGGAGAGAAGGGCGGAGTTTGACAAGGCCTACGAGGACCTGGGCAGTCTCGGTGAGTCGATTTAATTAATTAGTCCGGAAATTTAATGAGTCAAGGAATTTATAGGTCAGGTTATTTATAGGTCAGATAATTTATTGGTTAGGTAATTTATAGGTCATGTAATTGATAGGTCAGCTGTTTTATTAATCAGGCAATTTATTGGTCAGGTTATTTTCAATTTAGTGGTCAGGAAAAATAGCTGGTAAAGCTAAGGTTAACGTCAGTTTCCTCACTCGAAAGTGATGTCATATGTCTATATAATAAATGACAATAATATACAACAATTTATATCCTCGCAGGCGAGCGAGTGTTGGGGTTCGCTGACCTCAAGCTGCCCATCGCTGATTTCCCCGAAGACTTCGAGTTCGACGCCGAGAACGTCAACTTCCCGACGGAGGGGCTTCGCTTCCTCGGCCTCATCTCCCTGGTTGACCCGCCCCGGCCCAACGTCCCCATGGCCGTCCAGAAGTGCCGCGATGCGGGCATCAGGGTCGTGATGGTCACTGGCGACCACCCGTCCACGGCCAAGGCTATCGCCCGCTGCGTGGGAATCATCGGCCGTGAGAGCGAGACACCGGACGAGGTGGCCAAGAGGCTCGGGGTGCCAGTGGATCAGATAGACGATAGGTTAGCATTGATTGATTGGTTGGTTTGTAATTTATTTATTGATTAATTTGAAATTGATTGATGGTTTTATTTGTGATTGGTTAAGTGGCAGGTCCAAAAGTACATATTCCTACTCATATGCTGCTTTCACGCTCCATAAAGGGCATACCAACGATTAACGAGTTTATTCCTTCACAAAGGATATGCCTTATTCATACCTTATTCATAGGCCTGGTAATAATGCGGTCCTAGTTAAACTGGGATTAAAGGGAAGATGATGATGATGACGATGATGGTAATAATGTTTTGTGTCCTACTGTCAGTCTTGGCTTCATCGTAGACGACATAGATGATAGGTTGGGATTGATTGATTGATTGATTCATTTTATAATTAATAATTTATGAAATTTTTTTTACAACGGATTGATTAATTTGCGGTCTGTCGTTTTATTGATAATTTTATTGGTTCTTTCGATTGATCGATTCAGTGCCTTTATGATTCAAACGTTAGATCACTAGATGGTCACAGTGTTAAACTATGGTCGAATGATTGATTGATTGATTTAATGGTTGACTGATTAGCTTGGATATTTTCCTACTCATTTGCTGTCTTCAAGTTTCTTAATGGGAACTGAAGGTATGCTCAGAGGAGAGCTGAATGACATGGAGGCATATCAGCTGGACCACGTATTGTATTGTATCGTATCGTATCGTGTCGCATTGTATCGTATCGTATTGTATTTTATCGTATGGCATCGTATCGTATCATATCATATCATATCGTGTCGTATCGTATCGTATGGTATTGTATCGAATTGTATTGTATCGTATCGTATCGTATCATATCGTAACGTATCGTATTGTATTGTATCGTATTCAGAGAGGCTCGCGCCTGTGTGGTGCCTGGCGGAGAGTTGAAGGACATGGAGTCACATCAGCTGGACCACATCATACAGACCCACCCCGAGCTTGTCTTCGCCCGCACCTCCCCCCAGCAGAAACTCATCATCGTCGAGGGCTTTCAGCGGCAGGGCCTGATCGTAGCCGTCACGGGCGACGGTGTCAACGACTCCCCCGCTCTCAAACAGGCCGATATAGGTTAAACTGTCTCTCTCTCTCTCTCTCTTAGTGCATTGGCTACTGGCAGGTCCATGGTATATAACGCCTCCACTCTTCTCTGTCTTTCGCATTCCTCTTCATGTCCACATATGAGTCGATCTTTAAATGATCTAACATACCTATGGATAGAATAGTATGGGATGCAGCTATGATGATATCCCCACTGGCTGGAGTCAATGACGTTGTCGGTAAAATATCCGATCGCAGCTCAGCAAGTTTGGGTTCAAATCCTGGGCTCGCCGTCACTGATATCGCTTTCGAGAAATGAACTGACGTTATCATTGGCCTTTTTTACGCTTTTTACAACTGATAAAATGACCAACTGTTTAATTCATTGCACGATTGATTGACTGATGGATATGCACTGTACAGATATTGCTATGGGTCTCTGATATTAGCAATTGCTATATTGATAATTACAATTATTATAATTATTTTACAATTATTAATTGACTGACTGATTGATTAACAGGCAGCCGGGATGATAAAACTGATATATTGACTAACTGACTGATTTATTGATTGATTAATTGATTTTTTATACAGGCATAGCCATGGGTATAATGGGTTCTGACGTCAGCAAGCAAGCAGCTGGGATGATTCTATTGGACGATAATTTCGCCTCTATAGTCACTGGCGTAGAAGAGGGTTAGTGTGACGTACGATCTATAAATCAATCAATAAGTAAATCGATAAGCAGAACTTTTAATCAATAAATCAATCTAATTGAAACAGTTAGACAATCATTTAATCAATGGATAAACTAATTAGCGAATCAGTTCACGGATCGAGTGATCGACTAATTGGTTGTTGTTATTGTTTAAATAACAACGTTAACAATGATAACTAATTTTGATCAATTGATCAACTAACTATCTGATGCCTTGTATTATGTTGCTTTATCACTGTATTTTACTTTATCACTGTATTTTACTTTATAGCTGTATTTTACTTTATCGATGTATTTTACTTTATCGCTGTATTTTACTTTATCGCTGTATTTTACTTTATGGCTGTATTTTACTTTATCACTGTATTTTACTTTATCACTGTATTTTACTTTATCACTGTTTGTAGCTTTGGTTCATGTCAATGCATTTGGTATCGAGTTTGCGCTGTAAACATATATTTCTCTCTCTGTCTCCTTCTTTCTCTCTTTCACTCTCTTTCTCTCTTTCTCTCTCTCTCTCTCTCTCTCTCTCGGCTCACTGATCGACTGACTGACTGTTGTTGTTGCTCAGGTAGGCGCATATTCGACAACCTGAAGAAGTCGATAGCCTACACGCTGGCGAGCAACACCCCTGAGCTCCTCCCCTTCCTCCTCTACATCACCGTCGGTATTCCACTGGGTCTGGGCACCATCTCGATCCTCTGCATCGATCTGCTCACCGACCTCATTCCCGCCATCTCGTTCGCCTATGAGGAGGCTGAGAGCGACATCATGATGAGGATGCCCAGACATCCGAAGCGCGACAAGCTGGTCACCTTCAAGTAATGCCGTCTCTCTCTGTCTGTCTGTCTGTCTGTCTGTCTGTTTGACTGTCTGTCTGTCTGTCTGTCCGTCTGTCTGTCTGTATGTTTGGAGCCAGTGGTGATGTCGGTAAGATATTCGACCGCGGATCAGTATGCGCGGGATTCAAATCCTGGGCTCGCCCGTCACTGACATCGTTTTCGAGTGAGGAAACTGACGTTAACGTTAGATTTTTTAGTACCTTTTCTGTTTGTCTCTCTGTCTGACATATTCTTACAACAACGCATGTAATAGTATTAACTATTATCATTATTGGTTTTTATTAATTTATTATTATTTGGTAATTTAATTGCTGCGTGGTCTGCCGATCAATCAATTAGTCAATAACTCACTTATTTAATCATTTGATAGAGAAATAGATTGATTGATTGAGTGTATTAAATAGATTTATTTACTGATTGATATACTGACGTACTAATTAAAAAATAGATTGATCTGTAAATTAATTTATTCATTGATTGACTGATTAATTGATTTATTGCTTAATTGTTTGATAAATCGATCGATCAACCAATCGATTGATTGATTGACTAAGTAACTAATGAATCGATTAACTATACAATTGATTGCATGGCACACTTATTTATTGAAATGAAATAAATATTTCTTATTTTTATTTAATTATTTACTTTGAGTGATCGATTCATTTGTCAATCGATTGATTGATTGATTTAGACTGATGGACCACGCCTATTCCATAATCGGAACGATCGCAACATTCGGCGGATTCTTCACGTACCTGATGATCTACTTTGAGAACGGTTTCCACCCATTCGACCTCTTCTTCGCTCGCATCCAGTGGGACGCCGGCTGCAATAACGCCTACGAGGATTCCTTCGGCCAGGAATGGGTGAGAGGAAGACCTAGATCATGTTCTATCAGCTGTCAATCAATTACTAGGCGCATTTGTTGAAACTGGGTGTCTTATTTACGTCCTTGACATCATCCTTGCATGAGAAAATTGACGTTAAACCTGTACGAGTAATTATAATTAGTATTAGTATTTTATTATTATTACTATTATTATTATTTAATCAATAGTAGTAATTAGTTTAATATATTCGTCTAAAATAAAAGATTTGCAATTCTGCACAAGTAGGCCTACTTGTAACATTCATATTTATTTATTTATTCATTTATTTATTCCAAGATAAATATCGTCTGAAAGAAACCTGATTTTTGTCAAATCTGTCGAAGTCATTTACTAACATGACTTAGTACGATTTATCTCATTAGCTTTCTTTATTAGGTTTATAAATTATTGTTATTAGGTTTTTAGGTCAATTTATTTATTTGGCGAAGCGAACTCAACCTTCCAATGAGTTCTAAGCTTAATGAAAAAAATAAAATAAAATAAAATAAAAATAAATAAACACTGATATAGAAAGCAACATTTCGAGTATTAGGCCTATTATTTAATCTTCATTTAGATTTATGGTTTTTATTATTTTTCATTTATTTATTTATTTTTATTTATTCCTTGCAGTTTAGATTAAGATGACTATATTTTAAATATAATTAAAATTTAATCTAAATTTAAATTTAAATAAATTTAAATTTAATTAAAATTTAAAGGCTAAATTTAAACGATGGATTATTTTATTCTTGTTAGGCTGTTAGGACAAAATTTAAAAAAATAAAAGGTAAGTTGGTCTTGATAGACCAGTTTTGATTCCTTATTATTAAAAAAATTTCTTATTTATTTATTATTTTATTTTTTATTTATTTAGTTACTGTTATTTCTTGTAGTTTAATATGTACACGTAGACACATAAAGCTGGTAAAGCTAAGGTTAACGTCAGTTTTCTCACTCGAAAGCGATGTTAGTGACGGGCGAGCCCAGGATTTGAACCCCGCACATACTGATCAACACATACACTTAGTTTGTTACTAATGTCTGACTTTGCTTCTACGTCGGGATATAGGTTGATTTTATAATTAATTAATTAAAATCTGAAAATAAATTTAGACTACCTACACAATGCCGTAATAGATAAGAACAGGTTTCTATAAGAGGAGCTCCTTCAATCCGTTGATTGATTGATTAATTAATTTAGTAAAGGCTTGATTACATATGAGTTTCTTCTAGTCTTTTATTGATTGACTGATTTTATCTTGATTGGGTGCTCCGATTTATTGATACAATTATTAAACCTTTTCAATTCTTCAATTTAGTGATACAACTATTAAATTGATTTTGATTGATAACGCAGTCATTTGCGCAACGTAAAGCTCTGGAGTACACTGTCTACACTGGGTTCTTCTGTTCCATTGTTGTGGGGCAGTGGTGCGATATGATCATCTGCAAGACGTCAAAGGTCACCATCTTCAAACACGGCATGAACACGTGAGTATCAGCTCTATAGGCAGTTGAAGACCCTCCTATTTTGATTGATCGATAGTACGATAGCTAGATTGCTTGATTAATCTTTTAATTGATTGATTGCTTGATTGATCGATCGACTGATTGATTGCTTGATTGATCGATTGATTGATTAACTGATTGATTGCTTGATTGATCGATTGACTGATTGATTGCTTGATTGATCGATTGATTGATTAACTGATTGATTGCTTGATTGATCGATTGACTGATTGATTGCTTGATTGATCGATTGATTGATTAACTGATTGATTGCTTGATTGATCGATTGACTGATTGATGATTGATTACTTAATTGATCATTTGACTGATTGATTGCTTGATTGATCGATTAACAGATTGATCTATGGATCGATATCTAGATTAACCGCTTGATTGATTGATAGGAATTGGTTTGGGGTGACGGCGCTGTACATAGAGACGATACTGGCGCTCTTCGTGACGTTCACACCAGGATTCAAGAACGCTCTACGACTATATCCGCTCTAGTACGTCCTCAATAATTCTTTTACTGCGCTAAAGCAGTCTCGAAGACCGATTTCGGTCTTGAAACTGATCAAATGCGTTCTGCTGCTGATTGTGATGGAATCGATGTAAATAAGTGGCTTTACCAAGTGATCGATTAATAAATTTCTTACAAAATAAAAGCGAATTAAAAGCGAATTACGTCATGGTAAAAGCGAATTACGTCATGGTAAAAGCGAATTACGTCATGGTAAAAGCGAATTACGTCATGGTAAAAGCGAATTACGTCATGGTAACGTTCAAACGCCAATTTGCAAATTTTACAAAAGCAAACGATCATTACAATTTTACGATTTCACAAGTAAAGAGAGAAATGTAATAGACTATATTTCAGTAAAAAGCTGGTAAAGCTAATGTTAACGTCAGTTTCCTCACCCGAAAGCGACGTCAGTGACGGGAGAGCCCAGGACTCGAACCCCGCACACACTGATCCGCAGTCGAATATGTTGTCAATGATGGTTGCTTTAAGTGCGATTCTTCGCCACCCGGGGAGGTAGAAGTGCGCTCAGATTCCCCTCCCATCACGCTATTCACCAACTCAACAACAAACTTTATTACATAATTAAATGAATCTATTACGAGAGTGATGAACTTGAATTTGAATTAGTGAACTCTAATTTGTGCAGTAGTTACCGGAAATAGATAGATGATCACTGATGAATCATTCTACTGATAAGTCACGATTGATTAATTATTTCAACTGATAATTGATGCTTGATGAATCTCTCTCTCTCTCTCTCTCTCTCTCTCTCTCTTAGTGCACTGCCTACTGGCAGGTCCATAGTATATAACGCCTCCACTCTTCTCTGTCTTCCGCCTTCCTCTTCATTTCCACATAATGAGTGGGTCTTCAAATCATCTAACATACCTTATCTCGGTCTGCCTCTGCCTCTTTTTCCTTGCATTCATAGAGGTAGAATGGAAGGAAAAAGAGGCAGGGGCAGGCCGAGGTTAGGTATGTTAGATGATTTAAAGACCCACTCATATGTGAAGATGAAGGGGAAGCGGAAGATAGAGAAGAGTGGAGGCGTTATATACTATGGACCTGCCAGTAGGCAGTGCACTAAGAGAGAGAGAGAGAGAGAGAGAGTTGATGCCTGGTGAATCATTGAACAGACTTCTGATACTGCTGCACTGTTTCAGTTACTATTGGTGGCTGTATCCTCTGCCGTTCGGAGTGAGCATGGTCATATACGACGAGATACGGAAGCTGATCATTCGTCGAAACCCGGGAGGCTTCGTCGAACAGATCACCCGCTACTAGACAAGAAAATCGACAATCCGTCGAAACCCTCGACTCTTTTATAGCTTTGTTAGCGACATGTTTATCAATATGTGTGTTATTGTTATAATGTTTATAAACATGTTTATAAACATGTTTATAAACATGTTATAAACATTTTATTAGCATGATTAAAATTCTTTGCTAAAATCGATTCCTAATGCTTAAGAAACAATGCTATAAGTATGTTTTTCACTAAGTTTGGGTCGTTAGAATTTGACTGTATTAACAGATATTTTAAAACTTTTCCGAAACTTTTATGGGAACGTCAATAAAACTAAGAAAATTTTCCACTACTCTGAATCCATCAACATAATCAAAGAGAACTAAGACATTTATAGTCTAAATGTCAAAGAGAATTAAGACATTTATAGTCCAAATGTCAAAGAGAACTGAGACATTTATAGTATAAACTTCCAAGGGAACTAAGACATTTATAGTCTAAATGTCTTTATTATCTTTAGAATGCAGGCGTCAATGGACAATTATTAATGTCGTCAATCTGAATAAAGTCTGCGTTGTTAATGAGTTACTACTGCCCGATTGGAATAATTGGAAAAACCGTGACGTTAAGAGGGTTTTGTAATTTTGTAATTCAATCTGCTGACAGAACAATTGCTGAGATATCATTTAAAATTTCTTCGATACGCTGACCAGTCAGGGTCAACGATTTTTCATAGTCTAGACGCTCGGTAGTGGCTTTCCAGAGCCGACATTAGATAACTCGGTGGTCAGGTTGATAGCGACATTCGCTCTGTATTCAAACACTCGCTGTCCGGTTTTCAAATCACGGCACTGCCTAGATAATGTGTGGCGGGGCAACGAGAGTTTGCGTATAATGGAAACTGTACGAAAGAGGTCTAATGGAGATTATAAAATCGATTAAATTAATTAATTAAAATTGACATGATATGCCTGATAAATTTAAATTAAATTGGCTTAAATTTAAATTTAGTTATCGCGAAGGCCAGGAACGTCATGTTATCGGCGGCGTTGTTCTGAAAGCTATTTATTAATTACACTGGTTCGATTTTGGTGTTCATTAAAATAAAAGTTTCTCGGAATTTCCTATTCGATCCGCTTTCTTTGCTTTGCATTTTTCTCATCCTTTGACACATGAAAACGCATTACACATAGTGAAATTATCAGTTTAAATCGTTAGGCAATTTAGTCAATTTTCCGTATCAGTCCAGTGAATGTCCGAGATTTTACTCTCAGATCAGCGCGTCTGGGATTCGAACCCACGAGGGTTCAATTCACTTAAGGATCGATCATTTAAAACTTCATGACGTTTGCTTATGCGCCTCTATAACCACTACGCTATTGAAAAATGCCATAAAATTAATAAAATAAATACACGTAAGGACGTTAAGAGCGTTTGTTCGACTAATTGTAAGAGTCTTGATTCAGATAAACCTGCCATAGGCTCTCTGGTGACAGGGATGTACCCGATGTTATTGGCAGAGAATGAAATGAACATTAAACGCTCGCTTTAACTAAAATAGGTTTTGGATAATTTATTATTAAGAGTCTGATTAATTGAATAATTTTAATACTACAAGTTAACAATAATAATAACAACAATTAGAGTGCTACAGTCATTAATGACAACATCGAGCACTATTGAGACAAAATCAAGCCGGCGAGCAAAAGAAGATGGTCCAGAAACGGTGCAAATTCCAAAATCCAGAAATTCAGTCCAAAGTAAAGGGAGTTAAAGAAAAGGTGGTTTAGCCGCAGGTCGCTGCTGATGGACACTGGATGGAAAAGAGAGATGGAAAAGATAGGTCTTCAACTGCCTATGGAACTGCTCATAGGAAAGCAAAGGCTGATGAGATTCAAATGAAGATTTCTGAAGATTGGATGGAAGAGAATTCCAGATCTGAGGTGCAGCATGTCAGGTTTCTTTACACACAAACAACCAATGAAAGAGAGAAGATTGTCTTTTCTTTCTAACGTTATCGTACAAAGATTACTTAACATAACATAACATTGACATAATGATTATTTAACATAACATAACATTGACATAATGATTATTTAACATAACATAACATTGACATAATGATTATTTAACATAACATAACATAACATAACAGTTTCAGAGTCAGAAACCAAATTACTGCTTGTTTAAGACTCGTTCAAAAAATACATAAAATTAGGTCTACACAATTATCTAAAAAGAATGCGTATATATACTTAGCTAACACAATATACATATTTAAGCTAGATAACGACACTGCACAATTGTATTTACAAAAGTAATTACTTGTTACTTATTCTTATACTTATTTGTCAGTAATAACTTTTTTATTTGCTCCAAACTATATAAGAAATGCAGAATTTTAAATAAACAAACAAACAAACCAAGAACAATATGGCATTATAAAAAATTACATAACTCTACGTAAAAAAACAACAAAAGTAAAATAAAAGAATTTTACAAAGAAAAAAACTAAAAAAGATTAATATTTTAAATAAAGCATATTTTATTTTTAATTAAAATTAAAAATAAAAGAAAATAAAGAAAAATAAAATTAAAAATTAAAAGAGAATTTGGAGGAATTCTTTGATCAATCAACTCCTATTAAGCACCTTGCCTCTCAGCTAACCTCACTGGAATCTAAGTTTCAGTGTACGGAAAACAAGGTAAAGAAGACAAGTCACGTTTAACGTCAGTTTCTTGACCAATTATCATGTAAAAATTAAATAACAAACATTTAAAGTAGAACCACAAATATTGATTTGAACTCTACATCTACTGATTCGCTGCCGAACAACTTGCCAACACAGACACAGACTCAGACTATAAGACAATTTATGGTCAAAACAAATTTATGCATAAAATTATTAATAACTATTAATAATTGAGTCACACTGCAAATAATTACATCAAGGTGATCAGGTAACGCTACTTAAAATAACAAAGAAATAAGAAGAAACAATAAGCAGAACCACAAATATTGTTTTGATCAGTAGATGCTTATCCGCACTTTCATGTAGCCTATAGCTTGGTATAAGTATGGCTTCTGAGGTGGTTTCCCGTTGCCTTCCTCAGTTCTTGCTCCTCCATAGCAATACATATAATTGAATATCAACGACGTGAAAGTAACATGTAAATGAATATAAAACCCGCAGAGATATACTGTATAATAATATATATCACAGAATGATGAACGCAATTGCCTGTATTCATCGATGTACAAAACGCTATTTATTGGACTTCAGCTGTAGCAACAACAAAAACTATAAGATAGTACAACATCTGCAGCAACAACAACAGCATCAGCTATAAGATGGTGCAACAGCTGAAGTAACAGCAACATCATCAGCTATAAAAAAGTACGGAAGTACGGAGACCGCAACAACAAAAACATCAGCTATAGGATTGTACAAATGCTGCAGCCGCAACAACAAAAACATCAGCTATAGGATTGTACAAATGCTGCTGCCGCAACAACAACAATATCATCATACGCTATAAGATGGTACAGATGCTGCAGCCGCAGTAACAACAACAACAACAGCATTAGCTATAAGATGGTACAGATGCTGCAGCCACAATAATAACAACAGCATCAGCTATAAGATGTACAGCAGCTAAAGAAACAACAACATCAGCTATAAGATGGTACAGATGCTACAGTCATAGCAATAACAACAACATCAGCAATTGGACTATGCGCAGCTTCAGCCATAGCAACAACAACAAAATGAGCTACAAGATGGTACAGATGCTGCAGCCGCAGCAACAACAACAACAAGTCTGCGGATAATCGACCATCTCGACCCTGTTGTCGGTGCCGTACACCCAGAACACTCCAGGCTCCTCCTTCCACGTGTAGCGGCACTCTGACACCGGTACAGACCTGAGTACCTGTTTCTACAATCAATCAATCAATCAGTCAATCAGTTAACCGTCAATCAATCAATCAATCGATCGACCAATCAATCAATCAGTTAAACAGTCAATTAATCAATCAATCAATCAATCAAGCAATCAATCAAACAATCAATTAGTCAGTCAATCAATCAATCGAGTAATCAATCAATCAACCAATCAATCAACCAACCAACCAACCAATAAATCAGACGATAAACCAATCAATCAATCAATCAATCAATCAATCAATCAATCAATCAATCAATCAATTAGTCGATCAACTAACCACTCAACCAACCAACCAACGTATCAATCAACCAACCAACCAGTCACTCCCTGAATCAACCACTCAATCAATCAACCAATCAACAAACCATCAACCAATCAACAAACCAGCCAACCAACCAATCAATCAATCAATTAGTCGATCAACCAACCACTTAATCAACCAACTAACCAACCAACCAACCAACCAACCAACCAACCAACCAACCAATCAACCAATCAACCAACCAATCCATCAACCAAACAATAAATCAATCAACCACCAACCAACCAACCAGTCACTCACTGAATCAACCACTCAATCAATCAACCAATCAACAAACCAGTCAACCAACCAATCAATCAATTAGTCGATCAACCAACCACTTAATCTACCAACCAACCAATCAATTAATCAACCAACTAATCAACCAATCAATTAGTCTATCAGTCAACCAACCAACCAACCAAACAACCTACCAAACAACCAACCAACCAACCCAACAACCAACCAACCAAACAACCAACCAACCAACAAAACAACCAAACAATCAACCAACCAAACAACCAACCAACAAAACAACCAAACAACCAACCAACCAACCAACAAACCAATCAATCAGCCGTGTTTACAACCTGTCTCAGTATCCTCATGTTAGAGAACTGGTTAGCGGCCTGTTCTATGAGGGTCCTGGAGAATAGCCTGACCTCCTCCACAGGGTGCTGGTCGAGGGGCAGGACCCTAGTGCCCTCCTGCCGGCACTGCTCGTACCCCTCAGCCCTCGCCAGGTTAGACGAGGTGGGGAACCCCGAGTACTGAGCCACCTGCTCCCCCAGGTTGTCCTTGCTGAAGATATAATCAGTGACATTATTATTACTATTATTATTATTATTGTTATTATAGCTATTATAATTATTAAATTATTATTATTATTATAATTATAATTATTATAATTATTATCGTTGTTGTTATCGTAGTTGTTATTGATATTGTTATTACTATTATTATTATTATAGTTATTATTATTATTAAATTATTATTATTATTATTATTATTATTATTGTTACTATTGTATAGTTTATATTATTATTATAAATATTATTATTACTATTATTATCACTTTTTATTATTATTTTAAAAATATTTTACCCCTGGTGTAAAGAACCCGAGGTTTCACGTCACTGTTATCGCTTTCGAGTGAGGAAACTGACGTTAGCATTAGCTTTACCAGCTTTTACTTACAACGTGACTTTGAGAGCTATGTAATAGCGCAGTTGACCGAATCCACAGCAAGTTGTGCAGCGTACATACCCACTACTGTGGCAATGCATGCAGCTGTGCGCAATAATCAATCAATCAATCAATCAAATGCTCAGTTAATCAATATATCAATCAATCAATCTATCTATCAATCAATCAATCAAACAATCAGTTAATCGATCAATCAATCTATTGATCAATCAATCGAACGATCGATCAAACAATCAAGGAGTCAAGTGATCAGTAAATCAATCAATCAGTAAATCTATCAATCAATTAGTCAACTAATCAATCAAACGATCAGTTGATCGACCAAACAATTACTCAATCAAATAATCAACATATATATAGTTTAGTCATTCGATCATTCAATCAAACAATTTATCAATCAATAAGAAAATTTAATTTAAAATACTTATATCACATAAATTAGTATGTTATTTATAAGATAGTAAGAGAATACCCGTGTTACCCGTGCCTGGTAAAGAGTAGACCAGTCGATATCAGCACGTGTTGTAAGATTCAACTAGGCACGAACTGAGGAAAGCAATGGGAAACCACATCAGAAGCTATAGTCTTAGATTTTGAAGCTAAGGTATGGTATAGATCGTTGTAAAGAATATTAATTTTTAGATTTTGTTGAGAACAATATAAAGTCATTCTCTTACGAAGCGTGAAAGCTGACTTTGAGTGGAAATATTAACCTTGGACCTGCCACTCGGAAAAACACGAGAGAGTCAAAGAGAGACAGAAAGAGGAAGAGAGAAAGAGACAGAGAGTCAGAGAGAGAGAGACAGACAGACAGGCAGACAGACAGAGAGACAGAGAGACAAACAGACAGACAGACACACAGACAGACAGACGGACAGATAGAAAGTACTTAGAGAGATCTTGTTTACTTTTTTCGGCCCCGCCCACTGCATGAATGGCAGGTTTCACGTGTTTGCTGATGAGAGTTATGATCGTATCGTTGGGTGTGGCCTGAGCCGTGACATGACGTACAGTTCGTGTGGCCACGCCCATGACACCACGTGCACCTAACCCTGCCCCTACCTCGACATCTGCTGCAGAACTACAAGCAAGAGCTCTACATGTCATCTTGGACGACGATTATAATAATAATAATAATTATTATTATTAAAAACGGCAATTTATATAGCAGTGTCATGGCCAAAATAGGTCATCGAGATTACTTTACAGAGAGATTTCAGAAGTATTAAGCTAAAAAAAGTCATTTTCACTCTAATTTTTATTGTGTTACAGTGTAGAGAGAGAGAGAGAGAGAGAGAGAGAGGGGGGGGGGGGAAAGAGAGTGACAGAGATAGAGAGATATAGAGAGCGATAGGGAGAGAGAGACACAGATTGAGGGGTGTAGAACCTGCACATTTGAGGTGTGAGGGAGACAGAGCGAGAGACAGAGACAGAGAGACAAAAGGAGAGATAGAGAGAGGTGTAGAACCTGCACATTTGAGGTGTGAGGGAGACAGAGAGAGAGAGACAGAGATAGCCAGACAGAGACAAATAGAGATAGAGAGAAAGGTGTAGAACCTGCACATTTGAGGTGTGAGGGAGACAGAGAGAGAGACTAAGATAGCCAGACAGAGACAAATAGAGATAGAGAGAGAGAGAGGTGTAGAACCTGTACATTTGAGGTGTGAGGGAGACAGAGAGAGACAGAGATAGCCAGACAGAGACAAATAGAGATAGAGAGAGAGAGGTATAGAACCTGCACATTTGAGGTGTGAGGGACCTCTAGAATGAACTGCTGATCGACGAACAGCTGGGAGGCCTGGCAGGGGATGTCCCAGGGGCCCGGGGCCTGTCCGTATCCTGGTCCGTCCACCGGGGTACCCGCTGCCGGGAAAATATTTGTCAAATAATTGTCATTAGAAAATATGAAAAAATAAAATTTCATTAAATAGTTATAATGTTGAAATTTCATATAAATAGTTCTAGGCCTTGTTGGTCACTGGCTCTTTTTTGGTAAATGTACTTGTATAATGTAGTTTTTAGTTTTATATTGAACTATGAGGTATTATTTATATTACTTGGTTTTAGTTAAGAGTCTAGTGAGTCTTAAACAGATAATTGCTTCCTGACTCTGTAAATGTTACGTTATTAGAAATTGCTCAACAAATAAAGTTACTTTGAAAGAATTCCTCAAAATGTTATTTAAAAATTGTTAGAAATTTTAGAATTTAAATCAATAAAGTAAATTGAAAACTACTTATGTGAGCCTAATCAGTCTGGATTAATTTTCTCTCTTTCTTTCTAGTTTTCTGTCAAATGGCATGTCCAATGTATAAATTCCTACTCAAAGTCAGCTTTCATGCACCATAAACTGCAATCCATCGATCATCAAGTCCCTTAACAAGAGACTTTCTTTCTTATCCAGTCCTTAAAGTCGCTCATAGGCTGGGAAAATTTGGCTTTTGAGGTGATTTACATTTGCCTTTGTGAATAGTTGCTCAGTCGCCTCTTACGACCATTCAGCTTACGTTGGTCTATTCTTCAGTGCCCCAGACATAACTTGATAACATAGTGCAAAGCATTATTTTATCATTATAGGGTATCCAGCTTTCTGACAGAGCACTGAATAGATTGATTGATAGAGTGAATAAATGACTGATTGACTGACTGACTGATTAATTGTTTGATTGGTTATTTGATTAGATAGAGTGGTTAACTGACTGATCAATTGTTTGATTGATTATTTGATTAGATAGAGTGGTTAACTGACTGATCAATTGTTTGATTGATTATTTGATTAGATAGAGTGGTTAACTGATTGATCAATTGTTTGATTGATTATTTGATTAGATAGAGTGGTTAACTGACTGATCAATTGTTTGATTGATTGATTTAGTGAATGATTTATTGATTGATTAATTAGTTGATTAATTTTTAGATTGACTGTTTGATTGAATATAGCGAATGATTTCGAGAGAATGATTTAGACTGAATGATTGATTGATTGACTGATTGATAGTTTGACTGATTGATGGACTGATTGACTGATTGATTGATACGTGTATAGCGGTTCTTACGTATGTACGGAACGCTGGCCCAGTAAGTTTCTCTCTGTTCAGTGAACGTGTTGAGTGCATACTGAACAACAAAACGTGTAAAGATTAACTGATCTAATTACTGTAGTTAATTAATACAGATTTATTAATTAAATTATTGAATAATACAGACTACTTAACCACTGACGTACTGTTTAAGCAATTGATTTATTGACTGATCAATGGACTGAATACTTGATTGATTTCTTAATGAATTAATAGTTCGATAGTTTGGTTGATTGATTGATAGGTTCATTGATGGATTGATATAATCAATCGATAGCTTATTAATTTATCGCTCAATCGATCGATTCATTGGTAATTGTTGGACTATTTGATAGACAGATTGATCGATTGCTACATTTGATTATTTGATTGGCTACTTGATATATTGATAGATTAATTGAAGTCGGAAGATATTCGACCGCGGATCAGTATGTGCGGGGTTCAAATCCTGGGCTGACATCGCTTTCGAGTGAGGAAACTGACGTTAAAATTAGCTTTTTTATTGATTGATTTATATACTGATTGATTAATTAATTAATTGATATAGTGATTGATTGGTTGAAATGATTGATAGGTTGACAGATTGACAGATAGATAGATTGATTAATTACTATAGTAATTGATTGATTAATTGATATAGTGATTGATTGAATGAAATGATAGATAGATTTTAATTGATATAGTAATTGATCGATTAATTGATATAGTGATTGATTAAATGGTATAATGCGTAGTATAGAGAGGCTTGGAGTTTTGTGTAGAGTGAATATTGTTATCACATGAGGTGATGTTTTTTAGAACATTGCAGTTTTCCAGGGTCATTTAATTCGTACGAGTAACTAATATTATTAACGGTTTCCCGGAAAGCATCCAATGTTCTAAAAAACATCACATCATATGACATTAATATTATATATATATATATATATATATGTATATATATATATATATGTATATATATATATATATATATATATATATATATATATATATATATATAACTCCAGGCATCTCTATACTTACAAATGACTGATTGATTGATTGACTGATTTAAATGGTTCATATGTAGCGCATAGGACGTTGAGATATTGTGGAAGACTATAGATTGATAGATAGATTGATTGATGAATTAATTTATATAGTGATCGATTGCCTGAAATGATAGACAGATTGATTGATTGATTTAAGGCACTCACATGTAATGCATAGGAGGTTGAGATGTTGTTGAAGACAAGTTGTTTGGCTGGATTCGCTCCATAGCAGCAGTGCTTGTCCACCTCTTCCAACAAAGCTTCTCTCGCCTGTGCCTCGTCTACGTGCATCCTAATGGTGTACGGCGTATTTAATATCAGGCTCAGAAGCTCAAAGCCTCCCTGGCTAGTAATTCATCCAGAAGAGGAAGAGAGAGTGCATATTTTATTACATACGGGTTAATAAAGTCCAGAGTGATATATATAATCCGTTAACATATTAAGCAATATCTTTCTGTCTTGGTGCACTGCCTACTGGCAGGTTCAGGGTATATAACGCTTCCACTCTGTCTTCTGCTTTCCTCTTCTTGTCCTCATATGAGTAGAACATTAAATCATCTAGCATTCCTGTGATATACCATTATTCTTTGGGGATTCTGCTTATGACGAGGTGGGCCCCCTATGCCTTCCTCAGCTTCGACTAACATTTTGTGGGCAGGGGCATCATTCCCTGAGAAAACAATCCTGACTACCCATTATTACACTACAAATCCAGAAAACATAGTATAGTTATAGTCCCAGTAAAAAATGGGAAGCCTCTAAAGGTACCCCTTTTATCATGAGAGCGACGTTATAATTAATTGTATTTTCTTCGGTTGTTTCTTATGTAATTCATTGGAGGAATGTAAATGAACATAATGAGAGGAAAACCGAGCCAAAGGCCGTTGAACGATTCGATGGCACATTCGCATGTGTGGAGTTAAGGAAAAGAAAGAATAAAGAAGAGGACTATCTGGTAAAGCCGGTGAAGTAAAGGTTAACGTCAGTTTCCTCACTCGAAAGCGACATCAGTGACGGGAGAACCCCGGATTTGAACCCCGCACACACAGATCCGCGGTCGAATATCTTATCGACAGCGCCACTGGCTCCAGCCAGTGGCGATGTCGATAATCTATCACTAATATACCAGCTATCTAACACTTCAGTAATTCGAAGAGTCAGGTAACAAGGACTTGCCGTTAGGCAGTACAATAATAGGATGAATTACCTATCGGAGTTGTCGACAGTGGGCGCTGGAGCCTCTCTGATTGCGTCCTCGTAAGATGGAGGCTGGATGCAGGTAGCTGCGCCATCTCCCGGATCTCCTGCTAATGGTCGAAGATAAATAGTAATCAAGTAAACTCGTTAACTTAAATGATTAATTGTTTTATTATTTTTGGGAATTCAACCTCTTTCTTTTCTTATCTTGATATAATCCTGGGCTCGCCCGTCACTGCTATCGCTTCGAGTGAGGAAACTGACGAAAACCTTAGCTTTGCCAGCTTTTAATAAACAGCGAAAACAAACGAACTTAACTAGAAAGTAAATAAATCAAGAAGAAGAGGGTTACCACAAAACAGCCTATAAGCTCTGTGAGGTAATACAATTATAGTGAGAAAGGCAGTGGAGGAAGAGATTGGAGTTTGGAGGGATGAGATGGTTACAGAGAGGTAGACCATAACTGAAGTGGGATGCGGTGATTAAGAGGGATACCAAAAGTAGGGGATTGACTGATGGTATGGTGTGGGACTGAGAGGTGTAAAGAAGGTCTATTCGTATCCCGCCCCCAGCTAAACTAGGATTAAAGAGAAGAATGATGACGATAATGATATTTGCAAATAATTACAGAAACAGACGTTAAAATATTCAATTGAGTGAATAACAAGTAGTACCAGTGTATTTGGGAGGAGGCAATAGGGTGTCTGAGGGGGTGGAGCATAGAAGACACTGCCCCTATCGACGGGTGTGCCCCACCCAGGCGCTCAGATGCCTTAATGGCATCATTAATTTTACTTTTTTATAAATCTGTGCAATAAGCACTAATAGTTACGCTAACAAATAGCAGTTCAAAGTTTAAAAGAGAAAGAATTGGATTTCTTTAATAATGATTGAATGAATCAAGAAAGGAATGAGTAAACGAATTCAACTAAAATTTTGGACACTGTTTCTTAATCAGTGCAGTTAGCACAGGATAAAACAAACAATTTTATGGAATTTACCTGATATTATATGACTGACAAATTCATATCCATCTATAACGGGCATTTCGATGGGCTGAAGGGTTTCGGGCTCGGCGCCCTTTTCAAATTCCGTAGGACTTCCTATGGGCATAGAAGGCCCGGAAGCTGTTGCTGATCCTGTGGGAAAGCCTGGCGGCATTCCTGGAGCATAAGGATCATTTACCTGATATCCGTAATTCTCAAATCCTGATGACGTTCCTGAGGCCATTTTCGTTTTAAAATTTAATTCGACTCACTGAGATGTAATAGAATCTGAATAGTGCGATTTACTGAGTCAAGAGCTTGGCTGAAGTCAGTCAATTATAAATTGCAGATATCAAATTAATAAAGATCTTCGATCTTGTAATTGTATTGGTACTTTCCTAGGCAAGCTAAAAACCCATCTCTTTCCGTCATAGGTCTAAATTTTGACCTGCTTGCCTTGGATCTTGGACCTGCACTGTTTTGATCTCGCTTTCTCTTGTAGTCTCTGTGTACTCAACAGTCATCGTCTGATGCTTTGGCGCCTGTGTGTGTAGAGTCTGCAAGAGATGTCCCTGACATTGCCTTATGGTTAGGAACCGGACGCTAGATCCTTGCTGATTGATTGATTGGAAGAGTAAACATATATGCATGCAGTGATTTTCATACTAAAGGGGAGCCGGGCCCCTGGGCCCAGCGTCTGGATCTTCACCCTTATATTTACATGCCATACATGTCTAGGTTTCTCGTAATCATAGTTAGCTTACAATTTCCGTTGTTAATACTAATCAGTATGACTAAGACATTTATATGACTAAGACATTTATATGACTAAGACATTTATATGACTAAGACATTTATATGACTAAGACATTTATATGACTAAGACATTTATATGACTAAGACATTTATATGACTAAGACATTTATATGACTAAGACATTTATATGACTAAGACATTTATATGACTAAGACATTTATATAACTAAGACATTTATATAACTAAGACATTTATATAACTAAGACATTTATATGACTAAGACATTTATATGACTAAGACATTTATATGACTAAGACATTTATATGACTAAGACATTTATATGACTAAGACATTTATATGACTAAGACATTTATATGCTCTCGCTAATAATTTGCTGATCGAAATTAAATTAATTTCAAATTAATAAGTTATTGACCTTCTCCAATCCTCTCTGTCCCACGCGGCTAACACCAATCACAATATGTCATAACATTCTATTAGTTTACATAATTGTTACAATAATTGTTACACAAATTTAGGGTATAAGGTTACGGTATAATAATATTTTTTAAGGGGGGATTTAGCGCACTCAGTTAAGTTGCGCGTCAGTTGAACGAAGAAAAGCCACGCTGCACGCGGTTAGTACTTTGTGGGCGACCACTTTGGAAGACTGCGTGTAGACAGCTTTGAATGTAAACAATCCCCAGGGTGTTGGAGGTTATTCTTAAATCCGCGTCGGCTGCTATTGGAGCGCCAACAAAAGGCAACGATTACTAATAACCATGGAGAGGAATGGAGGAAATAACGAAAACTACAAAAACAGAAACTTAAGAAAGGAAACATTGTAAACACATGCGGTATGTCATGTGTGTAACTATACGGAATAAAAAATAAAATAAAATAAAATTTAGGGTATAAGGTTACGGTATAATAATATATAATACACATTATATCTTATCATATACAAAAATCTATTATATACACGTACATAATATATATATATCATTTACACATACATACATGTGAAATATGTCATATCATATCATATCATATTTATATATATATATACTGTATATGTGATATATATACATATATATACATGTATATATACTGTATGTATATATATATATATATATATATATATATATATATATATATATAGGCACATACAGACATACATAGATACAGACCTGCATTACAATTTAACAAACAGGATATATAATACGGATATACATCTGCTATTCAATATTAATTTTGCAGGTACGGGCTAAATTAAATGACAGTATAATTGACAGGGTTTTAGTTAATTAAACAGGCTTCTTCTTCTATTGCACTGCCCAGCTGTAAGTCCATGGTATAGAGCGCTTCCAACCAATTCTATCCTCAGCCTTTTCCCTTTCATCTCGAAATATAAATTTGTTGTCAAATCATCCAACATCTCATATCTTGGTCTTCCTTTAACCCTTTTCCCTTCGTACCTTCCTTCTATGACATTGTATTAAATAGCTTTTATTACGTTATATCCTGCATTAATGGCGTAATATTGTGAGCTGTTGGCTGCGTTTGTTTGCTTATGATTGTGGGCTGTCAACAAGATAGGACTTATTTAGCCTCATTGAAGACCCGTATGTATGTGTAGGATATGTACATGTAAGTTTGTATTTCATGCTTTGATGTTAATTAAACATAGCTACTAGCATCCTTTAGCAACCACCCCCATGTAGGCACTCTTAAGCCCTGTCCAGCTGTTCTTTCTATATCTTATCACATTTTTTATCACCGGCTGGAGCCTGAGGCGAAGTCGGTAAGACAGGTCCACTCGATCGCGGATCAGTATGTGCGGGGTTCAAATCCTGGGCTCGCCCGTCACTGACAACAGCTTTCGAGTGGGGAAACTGACGTTAACCTTAGCTTTACCGTCTTTTACATTATTAACTGTCAATCTGCATTCTGTACCGACCCTAAACATACATAAGAGTTAAACTGTACGCAGAGATAAATCCTATCTGACATTGACTCATTAACGCAGCACTATTACACACATGCACACAGCCTCTCCAGTCTTTATATGACCCCAGTATAGTGACGACTGCTTGACTCGGTGTAAGCCGATTAAAACAAGTGGACGAACCCGATTTTAGTGAACGATTACATATAAATAAATAAATAAATATATATATATATATAATATATATATATATATGCATACATAAAGTATATGTTATATACATAAACATGTATAATTATATATATACATATATATATATTATATATAAATATATAATTATTTATAATATATAAACAATATTATATATACATTATATATATATATATATATTATTAATCAATCAATTAGAATTTAACGTCCGGTTACTCGCAATGTCAGGGACGTCTCAATATATATATATATATATATATATATATATATATATATATATATAGTATTGCATATATATTATATAAAATTATATATTTATGTTATATATATATATATATATATATATAATTATACATGTATAATATATATAATTATACATGTATATATATATATATATATATATATATATATATATATACATATATATATATATATATACACACGCATGCATATAAGGGTATGATTAAATTAATTAATTAACGTCAACATTAGTTGTTTTGTCGCTGTTGTCACCGTGTTGTGTCCGGGTTGCTGAAGACTGAAGAATAGATCAACCGTGGACTGCACGTTTCGTAAAAGGCAACAAGGCGCCAAGATTCAAAACAACGCCAGAACGGGCATTCTATTGGTGAGCGCCACGGTTTCAGAAATTGGGATTCAAGGGAAGTAGATGATGATGATGATGATAATGAGTTTCTAACTTGAAGCTTCTGGTAGCTTCCTGTAAACATTGCCGTAGCTCCATGTTGTTGTAGTGTTGGTCCACTTGTCTACAGCGTCATCTGTATTAACAAATTAGGCCTATACGTCAGGCCTAGGCGTACTTTAGACCTCTTCCTTTTAGACCTCTAAAGTCTTGGCTTCCTTTAGGCTAGTTAGACCGGTTTATAGCATGGAGGCCTATAGGCTGTTAGACCTAATTAGAAGTTTAGACGCTCTATAACGCTCTACCTAAACTATATTACAACTAAAAGGACTATGGCTCTTCATAACTATAGACTCAATTAGGCCTTCAAATAGGTTTAGTCTCGAAGCACTCCCTAGACTTCAGCTGCTACTCCTACAAATAGGCCTAGACTTTGACTAAAAAGCTTCATGTTTAGGGAGGATAGACTCGCTTAGGCTTACAAATTGGTCTTAATCAGGCTGTAGGTCTAGGCTCTATAGCTGTTAGACCTATAAGTAAGTCTAAACTTGGCCGATATTGCAGGCCTATAATTCTGTTTAGTAGAGGCAGAGGCAGACCGAGATTATGTATGTTAGATGATTTAATGACCCACTCATATGTGGAAATGAAGAGGAGAGCGAAAGACAGAGAAGAGTGGAGGAGTTATATACCATGGACCTGCCAGTAGGCAGTGCGCACTAAGAGAGAGAGAGAGATAGAGAGAGAGAGATTATGTTAAGCCTATAGGTAGGCTGCCTGTCACTTTAGGCCGTTCAACTAGCGCTGATATAATTATATTAAGATGCACGTGAGAAAACTACAATAGGCTGTTGTGTTTCTATGACAATCGAGTGTGTGACGTTAAAAAACTTACGTAGATAAAACCTGTAGGACTGAACATACATGATAGCATAGTCACGTGAAGAATAATGGTCATAATGGGCTGCCACCTTGCTTACGTCTTTAAGTTTTATATATAAATATTGATATATATATATATATATATATATATATATATATATATATACATATACGTCATGTCATGTCATGTGATCATCCTGGGGCTGTTCCAGCCAAAGATTTCTCTATGATGTTCCTCCACAAAACTCCATTCTTTGCCATTTCCTCGATATTCATTCCTTTTCTTCCTTATATATATATATATATATATATATATATATATATATATATATATATAAACACACACACACACACATATATATATATACATATATATATATATATATATATATATATATATATAAGTATATATGTATATGTATATATATATATATATATATATATATATATATATATATGCTCACTGGCAGGTCCATGGTATATAGGACATCCACATACATGTACGAGTTAATCTTTATATAGCATCTAACATTCTAACATTCTTTTTGATATACATATTTTTGGGGGGATTCTGCACACACACATTCGGTTATATATATATATATATATATATATATATATATATATGTATATATATATATTATACATCTTCAGTGCATTGCTAAGTGTCAGGTTCAAGGTACATATTCATACTCAAAGACTGTTTTCTCGCTCCATAAGAGCACTCCTTAGATCAACAAGTTAATCCCTTCACAAAGTCTATGCCTTAGCCATACCTTACGTAGCCTATAGCTAGGGAGAAGTATGGATTCGATTCTGAGGTGGTTTCCCATTGCCGCCCTCAGATATATATATATATATATATATATATATATATATATATATATATATATATATATATATATATAAATGTATGTATATACATGTATAATTGTATATGTATATATAACTACAGATAATCACAGAACTGGTAGTCTTATGTAATATTAATCATTCATAATGTAAGTAGAGCACAGGTATACAGGCAAATAGGTCACATGATGTTTACCTGCCTATTAACGTCAATGCATTCTACAATCAATCAATGACGGCCTTGTAATCTCTCTCTCTCTCTCTCTGTGTAACCGTCTATATATGTATTTGATGCTCTGTAGACCTAAGTAGATGTCAGACCCAATTTACCAAATTATTCATACAAATAATAAAAATAATAATAAAGGTTTAAAGTCCGTTTCCTCATACAAGGAAGATGTCTGGGACGTCCCCGCAACACATGTCACTACAAATCGATTCATCCCGAACGATCTGAAAAAACATATGCTGACGAGAAATAAAAGGATCCTAAACGGTGCCGGTCCGGTGATAAAAAACAGTCAGACAAGACGAACAAGTCTACGGTGGTAAAGATTACGTATTACATGGTTATATTATTGAATGTCTCAATAGCGCAATGGTTAGAGGTGTAGATAACGTCATGAAGTTTCAAATGACAGACCCTGAGGTGAATTGAACCCTCGTGGGTTCGAATCCCAGCCGTGCTGATCTGAGTGTAAATCTTGGACATTCACTGGACTGGCTACACGGAAAATGGACTAAATTGCCTAACGGTTTAAAGATGTGGTATTAAAAGTGATAGATATCAACGCAGTCGATCATTTCACTATAATGATTGTTATATTATATTATATATATTACAAATAACCTACAACAGGTCTTACTATCGTACAAGTACAGCTGCAGCTCTGGTAATGACAATGACGTTGATAATGATGATGCCATTATATACAAAGTATACTTGTAGGCCTATATCTATATTTATTAACTAGCCAATCGATTGAGTATTCTTTTATGGAACGTGAAACGCGGCATGTGAGTAGGAATATGTACCTTGGACCTGCCGCTTGGCAGAACACTAGAGAGAGAGATATGTTTTAATATATATATATATATATATATATATATATATATATATATATATAATCTTTTATTCACCAATTCTTGGCAGAATATATATTCGGCTTATTTTTATATTCGCCTTATTTTATATTTGACTTATTTTATATTTGACTTATTTTATATTTGACTTATTTTCACTGTAATGATTATTAAAGCGTTTCGTATATTGTGATTTACAATAGAGGATTCACACTGTAAACATACTGTAGCGGCGCATTACCTGTGGCAATGAACCTGATAATAATGGTTGATAAATTTTACTGTAGGCACTTGTTACACTGAGTGGCTCGCAATATAATCAGCTTGGATCTAAGCTGTGTGAACTACTTGAACTCAAGGACAGTAATTTACTGATAGGTAAACAGGGTAGTGTTCTCAGGGAATGACGCCCCTGTCCCGTAAATGTTAGTCGAAGGCATAGGGGGCCCGGCCCACCTCGTCAAAAGCAGAATCCCCCAAGAAGAATGGTATATCAAAAGGAATGTTAAGATCCACTCGTATGTGGACATGAAGAGGAAAACGAAAGATAGAGATGAGTGAAGGCGTTATATGCTATGGACCTGCCAGTACGCAGTGCACTAAGAGAGAGAGAGAGAGAGAGAGAGAGAGAGAGAGAGAGAGAGAGAGAGAGAGATCTAAGCTATGTGATATGGAACCACTTGAGCGCAAGGAAATCAACTTATACATCTAGCTACGACTGAATTCCTTATTTGTAGAAACACTGTACTTATTGCTTACTTAACACTAATCATTTATAAATTTACTCAATGTAAGTTAATTTAACTGACGAAGACATAGTGAAACCACTCCAGAGACCATATTTTTCTCAAGCTATACACACATAAGGTATGAGTAAAGCATAGCCATTCGTGAAGGGACTAATTTGTGAATCGATGGAGTGTTCTTTATGGAGCGTGAAAGCAGACTCTGAGTTTAAATATGTACAATGGACCTGCGCTTGGTAGAATACTAGAAAGAGTGAGTGAGAGAGAGAAGTTAATTTATATATAAAAAACAAAATAAAGTTTAACGTCAGTTTCCTGCTCGATAGAATGACAGTGACGGGGAGAGCACTAGATTAGAACCCTGTACCTACTGATCTGCTGTCGAACAACTTACCAACGAGCCACCGGCTCATCCCTTACTGAGAGGAACACAGATGAAATTTTAGGAAACGTTCAAAGAAAATGAAAAAACGGCAGCAAAAGAATATACAACATTAGAAACTTCCATTTCACGAAAACAGTAAATCAAAGTTCAAAAATCAGTCTGCAAGTAATAAAGCAATAAATCTGTGGAATAACAACAGCTGCAATACTATACAAAATAACTGTCACTTCAATGTTAGCTGCGTAGAGGTCGAGACTATCACAACGGTTGTGGTCTAATGACTACCTGAGGACACGCTCACTGTCCGTTCGTGGCACATTACAACGAGAGGCGAGTTATGTAAGCACAAGTTAATTGATTGGCTGATTCAAAATCAATCCATCAATCCGAATCAATCAATCAATCAATATGTCTTTCTAACGATCAATCAATTAATAAACTAATCAAACAATCGATAAAGACGTGAAATCGATATATAATAGGGGTGATTATAAGTTTATTTAGAAAAAGAAAATAGAAGAGTAATGCCAAATAGTTTTCTTTGTACAGCTCAATTACTATGAAGCTGTGAAGTCGAATTTACCGTTTGTTTCCGCACCACAAGGAATACTGTCACAGACGGTCTGGCTAAGATTCGATGGTCTCCTGCGTCTCAGGCAAGTATGCTATCCATTAGTCAACAGGATTGGGGCAGCCGATAGTCACTGAATTCACAGGACGTTAAAATAAATTATCTGACTGATTCATCATCATCATCATCTTCCCTTGAATCCCAGTTTAACAAGGGTCGGGATACGAATAGACTGTCTCAAATCCTCTCTGTCCTACATCATATAATCATCAGTCAATCCCCTATTTGAGACTTTTCCATTCGTTTGAATTATCTTACTGATTAATTTTATTTATTCATTTAACGTAGACTAACGCAGGCTAGAGGGCACTACTCAACGATGTTTCATGGTTGAGCTTGGCCGCAGTCGCAAAGCGGGGAATCGCGAATACCCCAGCGAACCTAATCTCGGCCTGCCCCTGCCCCTTTTACGCGAAAGCGAAAAAGTGGCAGGGGCAGGCCGAGATTAGGTATGTTAGATGATTTAAAGATCCTCCACTCATATGTGGACATGAAGAGGAAAGCGGAAGACAGGGAAGAGTGGAGACGTAATATGCCATGGACCTGCCAGTAGGCAGTGCACCGAGAGCGGCAGAGAGATGAGTGAAGGCGTTACAGGCCATGGAACTGCCAGTAGGCAGTGTATGAGAGAGAGGGATACAAACGACACATAACTATAACTCGATTCTACTAGTATCTACAACGTCAGACAGCAGCCGTTCAACGACCGCTAACAAGTCCTTGAAATACTCATCGCCACTGTTCTGCTCTTCAGCGGCCAGCGCCGTGTACTCTGTCCTTAGCGTCGTCAATGTCTGACGGTATTTAATAAACTGTGGAGCGCAGGCTTCCTTCAACGTCGTCATAATACCGAGAACTTTCTCTCGCGTGTCGTGCTCAGGAAGTTTCAACAGCTCGGGTAGACTTTGACACCAGCCCTGCTGCACTACCGAGTCCTCAATGTGCACTCTGCAATTGTTAATAGGAGTAGTAGTTAGTAGCTGTAACTCGAAATAGTAGGAAGTGTAATAATAGTAATATTTGTAAATAGCAACTATTTAACTAGTAGCAATTGTAAACGGTAATAATAGTTAATAGTTATAATTGTAAATATGGCAATAGTCGAAAATAGTTTATTAGAATAGTAGATATTTGTAAATATTAATAATTGTAAGTAGTGTCTTAGTGCACTGCCTAGTCAGTCAGTGCCCTGCCTCTTTTTCCTTCCATTCTGCCTTCTATGAACTCTTTTAATAGACCTTCCCCCCTTAGAATGTGTCCTATCCAACTCTTCTTTCTATTTCTTAATACATTTATCAACTGTCTATCTGTGCCATCGCTCTCCAGAACTTCCTCACTTGTAACCTTTTGAGTCCAGCTAATCCTCTCCATTCTTCTCCAAATCCACATTTCCAATGCCTCCAATTTCCTAATATCTTCCTTGTAAGTAGTAGTAATTGAAAATATAGGCACATTTTTAAAGAGCAGCATTATATATAGTAGTAATTGTAAATATTAGCAACTCAAATAGTAATAATTGTATATAGCAATTGCAAAAGTGGATTTAAAATAAAAGTGTATTTAAATAGTAAACAAATCTTAAACAGTGACAACTTGTACGTAAAACTCAACAAAGAATTAAAGAGAACAAGAGAACAAGAGAGGTACGTTTAAGTGACTCACTTGTCATACTGCATTACTCTAAGCTGATGCTGTTCCGCTGACTCACCCTCTGTATGTTCTGTACCAGCCTGCAACTGCAATTGTACGATAATATTACAGAATAAAAATAATTAATTAAAATAAATAAATAAATAAATAATATAAATAAAATATAATAATAGATATATATATTAATAATATTAATAATATTAATATATTAATATATATATATATATATATATATATATATATAAAATACATATTAATAAATATTACAGAATTTAATTAAATATTTCTAAATTGAAGTTAAGTATCTCTCACTCGTTCTCTCATTAATTCTCTCACTCATTCTCTCACTCATTCTCTCGTCAACTATAAATCATATTTCCACGCACGACGTATGAACTCAAAGACAGCCGGACCGTGTTAGAACCTGCATCATATCGTTTGTCAGGAAAATGCGCTAAAAACTCCTCCAAATAACCCTTGCACAGCAAAGATATGAACTAAAAGATAAACCAAAAAGATAACAATAATTAGTAATAACATTACTAGTAAGCTAACATGGTTGGTTTGGTTGGGTGTTCAGTTAGGTTGGTGAGCGCCTAGACTCCGGAAACTGCTACAAAAATTTAAACGAATGGATCAAGAATATTCGTATCTCGACCCTAGTTAAACTGGGATTTAAGGGAAGATGATGATGATGATTACTATTAAGCTAAAACTAAATAGTAACAACAATGCTATTAAGCTAACAAAATACGACTACAACGTAACAGTAAAAACATTCGAACCTTTTCTAGCAGCAGATCATTGACGAGTGTCAGAGATTTGATTGACAGGCGCTGAGACTCTGGGGAGGCGGAGTCTCTGATGAGTGGCGTGAGGGCTTGGACTCCGCCCAGTTCTACGAACCTGAGCTGAGCGTGCGGGAAGTGGCGAATAAGAGACGAGAGCGCTGTCAGAGCCCTCACCCTGACCCTGGGGGCGGGGTCATTGTCGAGTAGGCGGAGCAACTGATGCATTGAGCCATTCTCCAGAGCTGAGATCTGCACCTTTGGGTTGCTAACACACAATATTATAGTCATCATCATCATCTTCATAATCGCCATCGTCGCCGTCGTCATCATCATAATCATCATCGTCGCCGTCGCTATCATCATCGTCGTCATCATCATCATCATCATTATCATCATCACCATCATCATCATCATCATCAGCATCACCATCATCATCATCATCATCATCATTATCACCATCATCATCATCATCATCTTCCCTTCAATCCCAGTTTAATTTGGGTCGGGATACGAATAGACCTTCTGCAATCATCTCTGTTCCATACCATCTCTGTCCTATACAGCATAAACACTATAGTATTTAATATTTAATTATTTGTTTAATTACGGCATACTGCACTATTAATTTCTTCCCAGCAGGTTTAATAATCATAACTAATAGGCTGTTAATTATTTTTAAGCATCTCAAGCAGTAGAAGCTGTGGCATTGATAAGTCAACCATGTGAATGTGGCTGTGCTCTGTTCAGAAGGAACCGATGATGACGATGACGATGATGGTAATGATGATGACGGTTTACTATAAGAGGTTATAAAATGTAGAATTGAAGGAAAGAGAAGCAGAGAATGACCAAGATTAGGAAAGCTAAACGATTTAAGTAGTCCTTCATGTGTGGACATTAAGAGAAAAATGGAAAACAGAGATGATTGGAGGCGTTATATGCCATAAATCTGTCAGTAGGCTAAGCACTAAGGGAGAGAGAGAGAGAGAAATTATGTTAGTGGTGGTGGTAATGATGATGATGACATGGTGATGGTGATATAATTAAAACTATTATATACTAAGATACTATGTACTCTACACTATAAACTAGTATATAGTATAAGTATCTTACTTCTCCTCAGTACATTTCTTTAGCAGATTGGTCTGGGTGAATTGATCTGTAGTGATGTGTGCTGTTGGGGACGTCCCTGACATCATCCCTGGATGAAGAAACGGACGTTAGACCTTTATTATTATTATTATTATTATATTAAGAGTATGTACAAAATACAAACCTCTGTAAGGCTGCAGCTAGCACGAGAGCAGCCTCCCCACGTACCTCGCTGTTCGTAGAATTGAGATCCTTCAGTAACAGGGCAATGCCGCCCATGTCGGCGAAGTTCACCGCATTGTCAATCTAAATAAATCATCATAGTCACGATTAATCAGTCAATCAACTCAGATTTAATTCAGCCTAACTTTAATTAAAACCTAGACTTAATTATTGCTGGAGTCAGTGGCGATGTCGGTAAGATATTCGACCGCGGATCAGTTTGTACAGGGTTAAATCCTGGGCTATCCCGTCACTGACAGCACTTTCGAGTGAGGAAACTGACGTTAACTTTAGCTTTAGCTATATATATATATATATATATATATATATCTAATATATAATATGATATATATAATATAATATATTAATATTATATACTAATATTATATATATGTATATAAATATATATATTATATACTATATATAATATAGAGAATATAATATATATAATATAGATGATATATAATATATATATAGATAGAGAGAGAGAGAGAGAGAGAGAGAGAGAGAGAGAGACACAGAGAGCGAGAGAGAGATAGATAGAAGGAGAGATGTTGCAATAAAGAAATGTAAATGCCTTTAATCAATACTAATTAATTGATATTGATTAGCAGTAGATCCGAGAATGAACAGAGACAAATGGAGGAATATGACCAAGACCGACCAGGCTTGGAACAGGCACGTCACTTAAAAAAGAAGAAGTATTAGTACCTGATGGAGGTAGTACTCAAAGTCGCTGAGAATGTTGATCCTCTCAGGGTCGCTGATGTCACTGGATCGATAGCGTCTCAGCAGCTCTGTCGTTATCTCTGAGTCAGTCTTGATGTCCATGCCCAGCTTCTTGAAGTCCGTCTGAATCTCGTCAATTGAGCGAAACTTCGTCTTTGAGGCAACATCTTCCACAGTCTGATGGTCAATCAAGCAATGCATGGTTGATCTATGGTACAGCGGAAATTGGTTATAAAATAAAAAATAGCAGATGATCAATGCATGAGACGTCCCTGGCATCTCTCTCAGGTGAGAAACTGGACGTTAAATCTTCACTTCATTGTACTACATCCACTAATATATAATTTGAATGCAATGTGCCTGGAACATTTTACACTCCATTCTAAATCAAACTAATTACACTAAATAATAATTTATTACATATTATATTATTAAATGGTTGGATCCAGTGGCGAAGTCGGTAAGATACTCGACCGCGGATCAGTATGTGCGGGGTTCAAATTCTGGGCTCGCCCTTCACCGACATCTCTTACGAGTGATGAAACAGACGCTAACCGTAGCTTTTTCTTTTAAACTAGATTATGTTAGTAACATAATGGTAATTAAATGGTATTAAATCCATCTAACTGAGGAAGGCAACGGGAAACCATCTCAGAAGCCAAATTTTCCCAAGCTATAGGTTACATAAGGGATGGATAAGGCATAGACTTTGTGAAGGGATTAACTGGTTGATCTAAGGAGTGCTCTTATGGAGCGAGAAAGCAGGCTTTCAGTATGAATATGTACCTTGAACCTGCCACTTGGCAGTGCAATGAAAAAGAAAAAGAAGTTACATGATATAAATTAATTAATATTATATTAGAAGCAAAAGTCAATTAATAGAAGTGATTTACCGGTGCCTTCACGTCGTCCTGAGTTGCTTTAAACTTCTTCAGGGCTTCCTTTAACTCCGCCCTTGTATAAGCTGACTTCTTGAGATCAAGAGTCCTGCCTGTATCAATGAGTCAATTAATCAATCAATGAGTCAATTAATCAATCGATCAATCAGTCAGTCAGTCAATCAATCAGTTAATTAATCGATCAATGTATCAATCAGTCAGTTAGTCTTTCAATCAAAGAATCAGTCAGTCAACCAGCCAGTCAGTCAATCATAATCAATCATTCAAGATATCAACCAACTATCTCATTAATCAATAATTATATTAGTATTGAAATCAATCAAGTCTTTATTAAATCAATCAATCAGTCAGTCAATATATTAATCAATCCAAATAGGTTCGATCCATTAAATTAATCTATCAATCATAATTCATTCGATGGATCAAGTAATAAGATCAAGTACAGAATTCTATAGCACGTTCAGTTCTGGAAAGTTCTATGACAAAGACTGGCACCAATTTAAAAAGATCATATAAATTTAAATGTAAAAAATACAATTAAAAAGATAATATAAAAATTAAATACCTAAATATTCAATTTTAAATTTAAAAGACTGGCAACAATTTAAAAAGATCATTGAAGATAAACAGTTGAGATAAAAAATCAAGAGTTAAAACATTACCGCTTTGAGATCCGGTATGGTCATCTATCTGCAATGAATAAAAAGCAGAACAAAATCAATGCAGGTATTGCGTTTATCTCTCTTCGTCAGGCGACAAGGTAGTTCAGACATTCACGTCTAATTATCCACTCCAGCTCTAGTGCTGAAGACCTTTTCCATCCAGTGACCATAATAACGTAAACCTCCTTTTCTTTAATTTATCACTGGAGTGGTTTTCTGGATTTTCAAATTTTGCACCATTTTAGACCATTTGTTTGCTCACTGGCCTGGTTTTATCTCAATAGAGCTCGGTGTTATCATGAAATTCCAGCTCTAGTACTGAAGCCTATCTCTTCCATCTCTATTTTGCATTCGAGGTCAAGCGTCCATGAGTTGTGACCAGCACTTAAACCTCTTTTTCTTTAATTTATCTTTGGACTGATTTTTTGCACCCTTGTTTGACCTTTCTTTTCTTTTTTCTCTTTCCTTCTTTGGTTTTGTCTAAATAGTGCTCGATGTTAACATGGACGACAATAGCATTCTAATTGTTTTGTATTATTATGTCAAGAACAAAACAGATTACGATTAGATACTATTTCAATAAAGACAGGAATGATACAGCTATATATTTTTAGAAATGATATCTTAAAATAAATAAATAGATAAATCAGTCCTCTTTTATAAATACCTTGCCAGACTCTAGATCCCTGACAGCCTCCTGCACTGTAGCTTTGAACCAGTCTGTCTTGCTTGTGTGCTGATGCTCTTCAATCAATTTAATGAAAATCAAATTAAATTTTCTTCTCGCTTCAGTGCACTCAGTGCTCTGCCAAGTGGCAGGTTCAAGGTACATATTCATACTCAAAGTCTGTTCTCTCGCTCCATAAGAGCACTCCTTAGATCAACAAGTTAATCCCTTCACACAGTTTATGTCTTGTCCATACATTATGTAACCTATAGATTTAGAAAAAGTATGGCTTCTGAGGTGGTTTCCCGTTGCCTTAAATCAATGAAAATGCCTATAAAATTGACGTGCAATTATTTAAATTATTTATTGTAGAAATTTAATTATCTTAATCATAAAATTTAATTATCTTCGACAAATTATCTCATCAGCCTTTGCTTTCCTATGAGCAGTTCCATAGGCAGTTGAAGACCTATCTTTTCCATCTCTCTTTTCCATCCAGTGTCCATCAGCAGCGACTTTCCCTTATCTTTGGAAAGATTTTCTAGATTTTAGAATTTGCACCATTTTTTACCTTCCTTCTGCTTGCCGGCTTGGATTTGCCTCAATAGTGTTCAACGTTGTCATGGATGACAGTGGCACGCTAACTGTTAAGTTACGTCAAATTCGAGCAGACATCACTTTAGAGATAAAGTCCTAGTTTAACGTCGTTGTCCTGACTAGAAATCGACTGGTCAGGATTTGAACCCTGCTTGAGCTGATCAGCAGACGACCAACATGCCAACAGGCTCAGCCAAGTGCACTGATTGTGCTAATTAACTACGTTAAATATAAAATAAGTTGTTTTCCGAAGATATTAAATATAAAACGAGTTGTTCTATATAAAGATTATTAAATGTATGGAGAGCTATTCTAAAAAGAATTGTATGGTGAGTTATTTTATCAATGTATGGTGAGTTTATTATATCAAATGAGTTATTTTATGGAGATTGTTATATATAAATAAATTATTCCACGAAGATTATAAAATATAAAATAAGTTATTCAACCAAGACTATTAAATATAAAATAAATTATTCCACGAAGACTATTAAATATAAAATAAATTATTCAACCAAGACTATTAAATATAAAATAAATTATTCCACGAAGACTATTAAATATAAAATAAATTATTCAACCAAGACTATTAAATATAAAATAAATTATTCCACGAAGACCATTAAATATAAAATAAATTATTCCACGAAGACTATTAAATATAATATAAATTATTCCACGAAGACTATTAAATATAAAATAAATTATTCCACGAAGACTATTACATATAAAATAAATTATTCCTCGAAGACTATTACATATAAAATGAATTATTCCAAGAAGATTATTAAATATAACATGAATTACTACTGAGGCCATTGAATGTGCTAACCTTTACCAGCCTGAAAGGAATCATCATCATCATCATCTAGTAGTCGGGCCTCCCTCTCCCCAGTCTTCAGGTTTAGTCTCATGTGTAGGCCACGAGGTACAGCCTGGCCTGAGCAAAATACAATACAATATACCACAATGCATACAATACAACATACCACAATACAATATAATACAACATACCACAATACAATACAACAAACCATACCAAAATACAATACAATACAACATATTACAATACAATACAGTAAAACATACCACAATATAATACAATACAATATAACATACCACACTACAATACAATACAATATAACATACCACAATACAATACAGTAAAACATACCACAATACAATACAAAAAATATATCACAATACAATACAATAAAACATAGCACAATACAATACAAAAAATATATCACAATGCAATACAATAAAACATAACAATACAATAAAAAATACAACAGTGCAATACAATACAACATAACATAATACAATACAATAAAACATACCACAATACAATACAACAAACCATACCACAATACAATACAGTAAAACATACCACAATACAATACAATATACCACAATATAATACAATACAACATACCACAATACAATAAAACATACCAGAATGGAATACAATAAAACATAGCACAATACAATACAATAAAACATACCACAATGCAACACAATAAAACATAGCACAATACAATACAATAAAACACCACAATATAATAAAATAAAACATACCACAATACAATACAATAAAACATAGCACAATACAATACAATAAAACATACCACAATGCAACACAATAAAACATAGCACAATACAATACAATAAAACACCACAATACAATAAAATAAGACATACCACAATACAATACAATAAAACATAGCACAATACAATACAATAAAACATACCACAATGCAACACAATAAAACATAGCACAATACAATACAATAAAACACCACAATATAATAAAATAAAACATACCACAATACAATACAATAAAACACCACAATATAATAAAATAAAACATACCACAATACAATACAATAAAACATAGCACAATACAATACAATAAAACATACCACAATGCAATACAATAAAACATAGCACAATACAATACAATAAAACATACCACAATATAATAAAATAAAACATACCACAATACAATACAATAAAACATTAGAATACAATATGCAAAACATACCACAATACAATACAATACAACAAAAGATACCACAAAACAATACAATAAAACATATCATAAAATAATACAATAAAACATACCAGAATACGATACAGTAAAACATATCACAATACTATACAATACAATAAAACATACTACAATATTATATTTGGACTGGTAAACCAGTCCAAATATAAAGAATTAATGGTACAGAGGTTTCTGCGACAGTTGCAATGCACGGAAACCAGATGAAAAGAAAAAGAAATTCAATTAAAAATAGCATCTCTGCACTGTTTATATGGAAAGAATTAAATACATACCAGCCGAGACAGGTTGCCAGTCCTTGCTTGGAATGAACGGCTGATGATTCTGCAAGAATGACTCCTCACCTGCTTTATATCACAATTTTTCAATTTACTTAGTTAATTAATTTAATATGGTAGCATACCATCATCTATTTATTAGAGAAATTTTTAGTTAAATAAAATAAAACAGTGAATAAAACAGGAAGAAAGCATTATGTGCCCATATATCTTCCTATTTCTCTCTCTCTCTCTCTCTCTCGCTCTCTCTCTACTGCTCAAGAATTTATTTTATTCCATTCAGTCTATTTCTCCATTATTAAGTTAAGGTATTAGGGACATTCAGTTCAGAAGCTGTGTATTTCAAGAATAAATATTATTTAATTAACTAGAAGTAAGCCTGTAACATCTATAGAAAACTAAACCTGATTCTTGATCTTCAACCACTGCGTCTGGTACTATCTGAATTGCAGATGAGCCGGAAGTTGCTTCAGAGTTACCATCTCGTTGATTTTGGTTGTCGCTCGCTAGTGAGCCGCCTAATATCAGTAGTCCCATGAAAATCTGGGTCAGACGCAGTCTTTGATTACCCATGACTTCAGTTTCTTATTTTCTTATCTCAGTGGAATAATCCAGTTTTCATGCAGTTAGAATTTCTTTAACAAACAAATGTCGTTTGCAGGAAGCAACACACGTTTACTATTAACTGTAGCCAATGTTCTATTATATATTCAATCAATATTATTCTATTATTCAATTAAATTTAAATCAGTTCTTATAATCAATGTAGAGTGATTCCTATTTTCTAAATATTTTCTATACTAAATTGTAAAAACCATGAAGTGTAAGTTGCTATCCATGAAGAAGTAAATATGCCATTTAAATGATAGCTTGGTAGGATATTTGATGTAAATCCTTGATGAATCAAATTTATACAGCCTCAAGAGACAATTACGACGCTTTATTGCACGAGATTTGTCATGATTGCAGTTCAAATCATACCGGCAGAAGACGTGTTCCAATAGCTTAATGCCACGTCAGCCTAACTACTCTTCGTAATATATTCCATGTCACTAACTTCGACTTCCCAACTCACTCGCAGGACATTTCTAATTGCTTATACGAATAAGATTTAAAATTGACAATAAAGGAATTACAACTTTACCAATTATACATAATGCTATTTGGTTAGGATTTTAAATAATTTGCACGTGCACTACACAACTAATAAAATATATTCCAAGAAACTACAATAAAACTAGTCAATATGTACACAATTTTATTTATTTCAGCAGATATGTACAATTTTATAGCTTGTAAGACATTACAAATAATTTTATTTCTTTAAAAAATAATACAAGCGTGAGTATAATTTTAAAAATCCAAAAACAACTTGTTTACATCCAGGTTTGTTTACATTCTGGCAAGTTCACCATAGATATGGAAATATTGATATTCTTAACTCTTTCTACGTAGGCCTTTCCACCTTCTCAGAGCAGCAGCAACAACGACAAAAACATAAATAACAAAAATTAAAAATATAAAAGCGCTACTGTCGTCAATGACAATATCGGACACTCTTGAACCAAATCTAAGACAACAAGTAGAACACGGTTCAACTTGATGCAATATCACGAATAGAGAAAACAAGTCCAAAAACTTAGAATATGAAAACTACAATCAAACTACTGCTAGGACAAACATAAGGCAAAACCTGGAGGCACTGGTAGCACCAGGAGCACTGGGAGCACCCGGGGTACCGGGGTACTTGGGGATACTATGGGTACAGGGCCCCGGGGTACCCCATTTATACCAACACCCGGGTGTGGTGTACACCCGAGCGGGTAGGTTTAAACCCGGGTGTGTGTACACCCCATATGTATATATGTACATGTATTTGCAGGTGATATTCCGCCTATTGGATTCTATGTACAAATATAAACTGCACAAAGAGCATGGCGGATACAATTACACTCTACACGTACTATAATGTCAAGTGTCGCTCTATCTATAACACAGCTATTATATATTTGTTCGCCTATGATTAACCATGGAAAGGATTAATTAAAATCTGCCAGGAACCTGTAAAGCAGTCTAGTAGACCGGACACCGGCCATGACACCGCTATAGAAACTGTCGGAGGTAATTATTGTTATTTTTATTTTTAAGTTGAACATATTTGTCACTTTATCTATTTCTCGAGCCGTTGTAGACCTTTGAACCCGTACTACAATGCGAGACAAGGCTATTGTGGCTGGCCTACATTAGTATTCATTCACATGAACTTAGCGAGGCAGGCAAACCTGTGAGTACAAGTAGAGCACGTACCCAGTCTCTCTGCTTAGAGCCCGTGCATTCTACTCAGCTCGTCTGCTTTAGAGGTAATATAATGATCTTTTAATAGATAGACAGCACATATGCTGGATGAATTGACGTGCTACATAGACTTATAAAAGGTAGTGATAATTTTGAAGTAACTGTCAGCGTTTAACCGTTAGTGTTAACTTATGTTAATGTTATCTAATTGTTAGTGTTATCTAGTTGTTAGTGTTACCTAATTGTTATTGTTAACTAACTATTAGTATTAACTAAATTAGTTTTAAATAACTGTTAGTGTTAACTAATTAGTTTTAACTAATTGCAATTAGTTAAAATTAATTAGTTAACACTAACAATTGTTAGTGTAAATGAATGAATTTAAAAAAATGAATGAATGAATTCAATGAATTCAATGAATTCAATTTACATTAAGTGTAAATTGAATTCTGGAATTTAATAAATTTGTCATCGTTAGATTAAAGAATCTCTGCATTTAAAAATAGTGTTCATCCTATTCTAACTTTAATTACTAGTCTCCTGATCGATGTTGTCAAGGACGACTGTATGACTCTGAGGACCAGTTATATCTGCTATAGTTCGTCGACCTATTTCTGCCATCAACCATGACTACACATGGAGAAAACAATGGTAAACTACCTGAAATTAGACCAGAGGACATATTGAGAAGTCCATTCAGGGTTGAAGTACCAGACTGTGATCTATACACTTACCTAACATCAGCCTTCAAGCGCGAGGCCAACAAAACAGCCCTGGTAATGTGTACTAGTCGTACTACTAACATACTACTAATGTACTATTATTATAATTATAGTATTATTACTTTATTAATATAATATTATATCAATATTATTATTATCTTCATTATTATATAATTAATATAATATCAGTATTGTTGCAAATAACTACTCAAAATAATTAATAATTACTCCTGATCTAATAATTTGTCCCTTTATATAATACCTATCTATTCACTGAGCTATTGAAATTAATTAAACAATTGGTCACATATTAATTAGCTAATTAATTGATCATAATTATATTAATTAATTAACTGGAGAATGGCTGGTGGTGTGGTGTAGGACAGAGAGGATTTGAGACAGTCTATTAGTATCCCGACCATGGACTGGGATTAAAGGATGATGATGATGATATTAATTTATTAACTAGTTGATTAATTACCTGAATGATTAATTAGATTGAGCTCGAGACTGAAGTCAGCCTGACATACGCACAACTTTACGCTGCCACGGAGCGCCTAGCCGGGTTCCTCTATCATGAGCTGGGAGTTAGACCCAGAGACCTGGTGGCCGTGTTCTCACCCAACTCTATTCTCTACCCAGTGGTCCTGATTTCAATCCTTCGCCTGGGCGCCACTCTAGTTGCAATCAACGCCATGTCCACAACAGGTGTGTAAATACCTTTGAACTCTCTTTCTTAGTGCACTGCCTACTGGCAGGTCCATGGTATATAACGCTTCTTCCTATTCGCTTCTTGCCATTATCCTCATCAAGTCCATCTACGATTGGATCTTTAAATTAATTTTAACATTACTTTTGAAATACCATTATTCTTGAGGGTTTTTGCTTGTGACAAGGTGGACCCCCTATATAATCTTTATTTCACCTAATTCATGGCTGTAAGAAATACATACAATAGAAATCAAACACAACATAAACACAACATAAACACAACATAAACACAACATAAACACAACATAAACACAACATAACACAACATAAACACAACATAACACAACATAAACACAACATAAACACAACATAAACACAACATAAACACAACATAAATCAATATAAAGAAAATAAAGAAAGTAAACATTTATAACTAAAGTACCAAACTCAAACTCTTCTTAAATATCATTAGTATTAGCTATGCCAATATCTCTTCCTATGCCTTCCTCGGCTTAGAAAGCTTTTATGTGATAGCTATTATATGATAGCTATGATATGACAGCTATAATATCATAGCTATTATATGATAGCTATTATATGATAGCTATTATATGATAGCTATTATATGATAGCTATTATATGATAGCTATTATATGATAGCTATGATAGCTTTTATATGATAGTTATGATATGACAGCTATAATATCATAGCTATTATATGATAGCTATTATATGATAGCTATTATATGATAGCTATATATGATAGCTATGATAGCTTTTATATGATAGTTATGATATGACAGCTATAATATCATAGCTATTATATGATAGCTATTATATGATAGCTATTATATGATAGCTATGATAGCTTTTATATGATAGTTATGATATGACAGCTATAATATCATAGCTATTATATGATAGCTATGATAGCTTTTATATGATAGCTATCATATAAAAGCTATCATAGCTATCATATAAAAGTTATTACATGATAGCTATGATAGCTTTTATATGATAGCTATGATAGCTTTTATATGATAGCTATGATAGCTATTATGCGATAGCTATGATAGCTTTTATATGATAGCTATGATATGACAGCTATAATATCATAGCTCTTATATGACAGCTATTATATGATAGCTATTATATGATGGCTACTATATGATAGCTACATGTATGACAGCTATTTTATGATAGCTATTATTTGATAGCTATTGGTTGATAAAAGTTTAGGTATTGAACCACTTTAAAATAATTGGTTGACATATTGTTTGTTTGTTTGGTTGATTGATTGATTGACTGATTGAGTGATTGATTGAGTGTTTGGTTGAAAAAATAATTGACTGATTTCTCGATTGGTTTATCGATCGATTGATTAATCGATACTTCGATTGATTGTTTGATGGAACAGATGAGCTGGTACACTATTTGGGAACAACTAAACCGAAGCTATTGCTCGCGCACTCCATGTGTATGAAAGTCGCTTCCAATGCTACAACTGATAAAAATATCAGGGTAAGTGTTTCTACATGTATTTGTCACTCTCTATGTGTCTCCCTCTCTCTCTTCCCATTTATCTCTCTCTCTCTCTCTCTTACTGACTCTCTCTCTCTCTCTCTCTCTCTCTCTGTTTCTCCCTCTCTCTCTCTCTCTCTCGCTCTATGAACATCTCTTTTTCTATCTGTCTCTCTTTCTTTCCCTTTCTCCGTCTCTCTGGCTCTCTCATTCTAACCTCTTTCTCTCTTTCTCTATCACTCTTTAATGCCAAATAGTTGGTCCAAAGCAGACATTTTACTGGCTAACTGCTGTAGTTTTCATACGAGATCGCTCTATTGATGGATCTGCTTATCTTCTCACATTTTAAAGGCTTTATTAAGCTTTTAGCGACACCGGTAACGTAGGCCAAACACTACTTTTACGTAGTTTTTCATTGCGTTCCTTAGTTACTGCTTACTATACTCATTTCCTTCTACGCATTTCGTAAACGGTTGGCATATTCTGCAGCCAAATTTTATTATTTCTGAGGATTGCGTATGGATTTAAGGGGATAGAGGGGCCAGGCTCACTAACACTAACACTAGACATTTGTCACTAGTTCAGCTATTGATTTAAATGTATTTGCTATTTAGCTTATTACTATTATTGAACTTTTTCTGTAGAGTAGTCTCGATGACCAAGTTCGGCCTTGACACTGCTATATAAGTTTTCGTTGTTAATAATAATAATAAAATATTAACAACTGGCTAACTCGTATTATCGTAATGTCGTTACGTCTTCACGTCAAATCGATTTGTCATTTTATAACGAAAGGCAGGAAAAGAATGTAACATTGAGGAAAGTGGAAGACAGAGAAGAGTGGAGGCGCTACATACCATGGACCAACCAGTAGGCAGTGCGCTAAGAGAGAGAGAGAGAGAGAGAGAGAGACGACAGTCGTTGTATAACAAAAAACATATCGCAGCAGCTATACATTTTAAATGTTTCAATGTTTAACGTGTGATATTGAGATGAACTCATTGCCGGTTACTACTTTCTATATAACGTTGCAGCATTGGAATGCTTGCAGGTATTGTGTAGATTAGATTAGACATATGTTACACCTGTTGTAGGTAAAAATGATTAATTGAAAAGCGGCGTCATCTGTGGTTTTATTTAGTTTTTTTTTATTAAATAGAAAGCCACAACCCCTCCTGGTCTGCTACAGGCTTCAGGCTAGAAGCTATCTAAATATAAACTGTAATTATAAATAGTTAAATGAAAAACTATGAATATAAATAGCTAAATATAAACTGTAATTATAAATAGTTAAATGCAAAACTATGAATATAAATAGCTAAATATAAACTGTAATTATAAATAGTTAAATGCAAAACTATGAATATAAATAGCTAAATATAAACTGTAGTTATAAATAGTTAAATGCAAAACTATGAATATAAATAGCTAAATATAAACTGTAGATATAAATAGTTAAATATAAAACTATGAATATACATGTAAATAGCTAAATATAAACTGTAGATATAAATAGTTACATATAAACTGTATATATAAATAGTTAATTGCACAACTTTGAATATAAATAACTAATTATAAACTGTAAATGTAAATAGTTAAATATAAACTGTAAATGTAAATAGTTAATTATAAACTGTAAATGTAAATAGTTCAATATAAACTGTAAATGTAAATAATTCAATATAAACTGTAAATGTAAATAGTTAAATATAAAACTTTGAATATACATAGCTAAATATAAAACTACGACTATAAATATTTAAATATAAAATGACGAATATAAGTAGTTAAATGTACAACTATAACAAGATATAACATCTACACTCCTCTCTACATTTTTTCCGTTTTCTTCTTCGTGTTGATTTACCTCAGTCAATACTTTGTTGTAATAATATAATGGACGGCAGGTAGTAATTTGTTGTAATGATGTAATTCACCTTAGATAGTAATTTGTTGTAATGATGTAATGCACCTCAAACAGTAATTTGTTTTATTTCTGTAATTGACGGCAGATAGTCGCTATTGACAACAGCTTGGACGACACATCTCTGCAGGGTGTGCTAGAGAACCAGACCCATTATAAGCCAGTCCCTGAAGTGTCCACATTTTCCATAAACCCTAAACATGATGTGGCCCTAATCAACTTCTCCAGTGGGACTTCCGGCCTGCCAAAAGCTATCCTCAACTCTCACACTAACATGATCTCTGTCAACTGCGGTCTACGGTAGGTCGAATTTCACTAATAATAAAGATTCTGTCTTAGTGCACTGCCCATTGGCAGGTCCATGGTATATAACGCCTACGTCCTTCTCTGTCATTCTTTTTCCGAGTAGATCTTTAAATCATCTAACATGCCTAATACCGGCCTGTTATTAACTTCTTTTTAATTTTTTACTTTAGCAGTATACATAAACTTCACGAGAGATTGTATTTTACTAAGAACGGCTGTTTATTCGATGTCATAAAAAGCTGGTAAAGCTATTGTTAACGTCAGTTTCCTCACTCGAAAGCGATGTCAGAAAAACTCTTGACTTACTAATGTCTTGATAAATGTTGTCATATATTGTCATATCAAATTGTACTAAATGTTGCCATAAATTGTCATATCATATTTGTTATAAATGTTGTCATAAATTGTCATATTGAACTGTCATATTGTCTCAATCTTCTGTTGCAGTCACCCAATGTTTTGCAATCAGACGAATCAGTACTTTGTGTATCAGCCTCTTTCGCACATATTCGGTCTCGGTGTGACGACGCTAGGCCTGATTCAGGGAGTGCTCGTAGTCATCATGAAGCAGTTCAATGTGGACCGGTATTTGAAAGCCGTACAGGACTATCAGGTATCTGAACGTTGTACAAGATTACTACGTAAGACTATTTACAGTGGTTAAAGAGGGAATTGAAAGCTATAAGGAACGTTATTTCCCATATATTCCCCTGCGTTCCCCCTCTTTAACCACAGACTGTACTTAAGTAGTAAAGCTAAAAGTTAATGTCAGTTTCCTCACTCGAAAGCGATGTCAGTGACGGGCGAGCCCAGGATTTAACCCCGCACATACTGATCCGCGGTCGAGTATCTTACCGACATCGCCACTGATCCCAGTCAAAAAAAGTAAGTATATAAAAGTAAGTAAGCCAAAAGTAGGTATAAAAAAGTATATGGTACTTAAACGCAGTACAAGAATATATAAGGTACTTAGAAGCCGTAAGCGAATACTAGGTACTTAAAAATATTAGACTATCTGGTACTTAAATAAAGTATTCGTTGATAGTTTAATCCTTTTGATGTTTGATTGATCGTTGTGTAATTGATTGATTGATCCATTGTTTGATTGATTGATCGGTTTATTCACTGCAGATATCTAAGATCCACATGGTTCCAGCTGCCGCCATGAGGTTGACTAAAAGCGGCCTAAACCGGAAGTATAATCTGGATCACGTGACCGTTGTTGTTGTTGCTTCCTCGCCTTTTGGAGAGGAAGGTGAACGAGATCTCAGAGATTTCTTTCAAAATCCGAATCTGATCGTCGTACAAGGTTCAACTCTGTGAAGACTTTTAGAACAAATACTATTCTAAAACTATTATAAAAACAATATATACTGATATAAATTTAACGAGTTGATGCAGGCTTAATATTAATTATGTGTAAATGTTTCAGTATGGACAAATATGTAAATCTGTATATAGCCTAGCTGAGCAAATAACAATTTTAAAAACTATTAAAAATCTATTTGAATTAAAAAAATTATTTTACAAACTAAATGAACTGAAATGAAATTACCTCGTCACTGACACTTCTATCTATTAGGAAACTGACATTAAAATAGCTCTAACCTTTAGCCTGTGCTGCGTATGCTTTACGGACAACTGTAACAGTTTCTAGATTGATTGATTAATAGATAAATTGATTGATAGATATATTGACTAATTGATTTCTATGCGACCGATTCAACTCGTTGCAGCCTTTGGCCAGTCTAGACGGTTGTACCACGTTAACAACAAATTAATTAAAAAATTGATTGATATATTTTTTGATTGATTGATTGATATCTATGCGAGCTATTCGCTGTTAAATCTCGTTGCAGCCTTTGACCAGTCAGAAATGGCTGTAACAAGTAAACAATCAATAAATGTAAGAACTCGCTGATTGATTTTTATTGACTGATTGATTGATTCGCTATGTCACATCGCGTTGCAGTCTTTGGCTTATCACTGACGGATGTAACAAGCAAACAATCAATAAATTTAAGAACTCACTGATTGGTTTCTATTGACTGATTGATTCGCTCCGTAACATCTCGTTGCAGCCTATGGCCTATCAGAGACGACTGGTTTGATCACGCATGGGGTCACGGAGCTCGCTGTAGCTAAGCGGCTGATGCCGGGTTTGAAACCAGATCCTCCCGGTTCAGTGGGACTTCTCTACCCTGAGACTGAGGCCGTGGTCTGTAAACTTGTTAGATCTTCGAATTAACAACTAACATAACATTACATAATATAAACAGTGTTATTGTTATGTTGTAACATAACAACATAACAACGTAACAATAAAGTTAACCATCATTATCATCATCCTCCCTTGAACCCCAGTTTAACTAGGGTCGGGATTCGAATAGACTGTCTCAAATCCTCTGTGTCCTACATCGCATTATCCATCTGTCAATCCCCAATTTGAGATTTTTCCATTTGTTTAAATTTTGTAGCAATTTCTTGAGATTAGGCTCTCTCCAACCGAATGCCCTTTCTGACGTTGGCCTGTAAACTTGTTAGATCTTCGAAAATAGCAACTAACATAACATAAAATAACAACATAACAATGTTGTTGTTACAGTATGTTGTAACGTTTATTCTATACGATAAGCAGCGATTTTAGTTTAATTTCTCTACTTGTAAACTCATTAATGGTTAATCCATAGTTTCTGTTATTCTGTTCGTTCTTTATTTTTTCTATTTCTTGTTCCGTTCATACTGCCATGTATTTTGGTGAATAAAGATCATATATAACAACATAACAACATAACAATAATGTTAATAACATTACATTACTTATTTTAGAATAACTAATTTCTAAATAACTAATTTCTATACTCACTGGCAGAATGACTTATGAATTATTGAACTGATTGATTGATTAATTGATTGACTGTTTTATTGATTAATTAATTGATTGTTTGATTGATTTATTGATTGATTGATAAATTTATTGATTGATTGATGGTCACAGATTGTGGATCTTGAGAAAGGGCACTCTGTTGGGTGTAACATGAGGGGAGAGATTTGGGCTCGCAGTCCTCAGATCATGTTGGGCTACCTAAATAATGAAACAGCCACCAGAGAGACCATTGTGAGAGACGGGTGGCTGCGTACAGGTATATATATACGCTATATATATATATATATATATATATATATATATATATATATATATATATCTATATAGGCTATATATATGCACTATATATATATATATATATATATATATATATATATATATATATATAGCCTATATATATATATATATAATCAATATAATATATATATATATATATATATATATATATATATATATATATTATCAATATAATATATATTAATATAATACATATATAGGCCTATTAATGTATTTCATACATCATATACTAATATAATATTATAATATCTTATATTCCTCGTGTTGTGCTCGGGTGTGGTTGGACCACTGCAGATTTGGGCAACCGCAAATAATCTGCCGCGTGTACGTAAGAGGCGACTAAAGGCAGGAGCTGAGGATGGCAAGAGGGGACCCACCTCACAATGAAATATTTTTCCCCAGGATTAAATGTTAATTAATCCACCTAACTGAGGAAGGCAACGGGAAACCACTTCAGAAGCCACATTTTTCCAAAGCTATAGGCCTCATAAGGTATGGTTAAGGCATAGACTTTGTGAAGGGATTAACTTGTTGATCTAAGGAGTGCTCTTATGGTGCGAGAAAACAGACATTGTGTATGAATATGTACCTTGCACCTGCCACTTGGCAGTGCACTGAAGAATATCTTATATATTTAATATTATATATATAATACATATATATATATATATATATATATATATTAATATATAATATATATATATATAAATATATAAATATATGTATATATAAATATATATATAAATATAAATATATGTATATGTATGTATATATATATATATATATATATATATATATATATATATATATACATGTATATATATATTATATATATATATATATATATATATATATCAGTAAGTTATAATCCTGCCATTTTCTTGTTAATTCAGGTGATGTGGGCTACTACAATGAAGACGGACACTTCTTCATTGTTGGTAGAGTTAAGGAGCTCATCAAATACAAATCATATCAGGTGAATATATACCCCACACTCACTTATCATTTTACTTAGTATCTCACTTATCATCGCTCTATCTCAATCATACGGCCAATAAATTGGCCGGTCGGTCAGTAGTTAATTAACAAATCATTCAATCAATCAGTTAATCAGTCAGTGTTATAATTCAATCAATCACCAGATCATTAAAAACGTGTTAACGTTTCACGTGTATCATAATTTTTCGAGGAAATCATCATAACCATCATCAGCATCATCATCGTAATCATCATCAGCATCATCATCATAATCATCATCAGCATCATCATCATAATCATCATCAGCATCATCGTCATTATCATCATCAGCATCATCGTCATTATCATCATCTTCCCTTGAATAGCAGTTTAACTAGGGTCGAGATACGAACCCTATTCGTTAAGATTTTGTAGTAATTTCTGGAACCTAGGCGCTCACCAACCGAATACCCTTCATGACGTTGATATGGATCTAGTTTTTATCTCGCCTCTACGATACGTGCAGTAAACGGCTGTTCATTCTTCAAGCAACCCGGACAGAACGCGGGGATATCATTTGACGAGGAAAACGGTCAGTAAATAATAATAATTGTTTTTCTATTAATGATCGTCCTGCAGGTCGCTCCGGCTGAACTAGAGGCTCTTCTACTGAGCCATCCAGATGTCGATGACGCCGGTGTGATAGGCCTGCCTGACGAAGAGGCTGGGGAACTACCTCAGGCCTGGATTGTCAAGAAACCAGGCCATGAGAGTCTAACGGAGCAGATGATTATCGATTTAGTCAATGGTTTGTCAAGTACTCTCTCTCTCTCTCTCTTAGTGTACTGCTTACTGGCAGGTCCATGATTTATAACGTCTCCTCGCTTCTCTGTCTTCTGCTGTCCTTTGTGAAGTTATCTCAATCAAGAAAATGTAAGAAATCTCTCAGTTAATAAATCAATCGATCTATCAGTTGATCCATCAATTAATCATTCGATTGATTGATCGATCAATAGGTGAGTCGGTCAGTCAGTAGTCGATCAATTAATAAATGAATGAGTGAATGAATAAACGAATGAACGAAAGAACGAGTCAAACAATCAAACAATTAATCTGTATTCTGATGATCCAATAGGCCTAACGCTTTCTTTTTTTCTTTGCAAGGCGGTGATGTTGTTGTTGTTGCTGAATATGCTATCGTTGCTGTTGTTACAGTTGTTGTTGTTGATTCTCATATTGTTGTTGTTGTTGCAGAGAAATCAGCGCCCTACAAGCGACTGAGAGGCGGAGTTAAGTTCGTGACGTCAATACCTCGCAACCCCACAGGCAAGATACTGCGCAGACTAATGGTGACAGCCGACAAACAGCCAAAGTCTAACCTATAGGCACTATTAGCCTATAGGCACTAAAACCTTTGGGCACTATTAGCCTATAGGCACTAAAATGTACAATCCCAGAGGCACCGAATACCTATGTGCACTACAAACCTATAAGCACTGAATGCCTATAAGCAGTGCTAACCGATAGGAACTTATATAATTGTAAATAGATATGCACACATGCACAGTGTATGCACCAGTGTAGGCACTGTAAATCTATAGAGTAGGCACTGTAAACCTATAGAGTAGGCACTGTAAATCTATAGGGTAGGCACTGTAAGTCTATAGAGCACTGTAAACCTATAGAGTAGGCACTGTAAATCTATAGAGTAGGCACTGTAAACCTATAGAGTAGGCACTGTAAATCTATAGGGTAGGCACTGTAAGTCTATAGAGCACTGTAAACCTATAGAGTAGGCACTGTAAATCTATAGAGTAGGCACTGTAAACCTATAGAGTAGGCACTGTAAATCTATAGGGTAGGCACTGTAAGTCTATAGAGCACTGTAAACCTATAGAGTAGGCACTGTAAATCTATAGAGTAGGCACTGTAAATCTATAGAGCACTGTAAACCTATAGAGTAGGCACTGTAAATCTATAGAGCACTGTAAACCTATAGAGTAGGCACTGTAAAGATATAGGGTAGGCACTGTAAATCTATAGAGCAGTGGAAACCTATAGAGTAGGCACTGTAAATCTATAGAGTACTGTAAACCTATGGAGTAGGCACTGTAAATCTATAGAGTAGGCACTGTAAGTCTATAGAGAACTGTAAACCTATAGAGTAGGCACTGTAAATCTATTTACCAGAAATCTGAGATGGTAACGTGGGGGGCGATTCTCCTGAATCTCCCCTCCCCGCTTTGAATTGTGATTTTTATAAATTATTTGATGCTACTTATATCATTCTTTGATCTTAATACTTCAATAGATTTAATTGATTATTTTTACTCATTTGTATGTGCAATGATGTATTTCATGCTTTGACAATAATGTCATTAACCATAGTAACTAACTAACTAACTACTTATTTATCTTTGAGTCTAATAAATTATAATTATCAGACGGCTATTAATATAGTTTTATACAATTAAGCTACTGGCAGATGCAATTAGTGTAGTATTGCATTGAATGAATGAATGAATGAATGTAGCTATTCATAGCGTGTTTGTGCCACTAATTATAATTATGATTAAGTTAGAGGGGGTTCAACTTTTTCAAGCGTTACTTAATAAATAATAAATCAAGAATCACATTGTTGTTTCAAGTCTGTCATCTAATTGTTCTTTATTTATCATCCTTGGTTTTTTATGTTTTGACTTTAGCGGTGTTGTTAACCAGTAGCTGTTTATTTCTAATGAATTAACGACAATGTTTATCAATATGTAGTTCACTGTTTATCAATAATTGTACTGTTTATAGGTTCACTGTTTATCAATAATTGGACTGTTTATTAGTTCACTGTTTATCAATAATTGGACTGTTTATTAGTTCTCTGTTTATCAATAATTGTACTGTTTATTGGTTCATTTATCGTCTTCATACTTTTCATTTATCTATTCTGTTGATCAATGTTGATTTTAAAATATTGCTAAAATTCAACACAATAATTCGTTAAGATTGATAACTTACACCAACAGATAGTTTCATGTAACTGACAATCCAGATCTAATATCATTTATTCTATAAAACTACACAAAATACTGAGAGCGATCAGCAAACATACAAGTACAAAAGGCAATATATAGGCACTAGAGTTGAGGATCCGAACCCAAACTCTGAAAACATTAAATATTTCCATCTCTAAGTTAGGAAGACATCAGCAAATATTATCAGAGTATAGCGCCAGTTTTATCCGATCATGATTTACTAAGTACAATCAAGTGAAAAAGTCGCGTGAAATTTGGTTTCTATAAAACAATCGACTATTTGGAATAGTCTTCCGTCAGTCTGCGTCAGTCTAATCTATCCCTTTATAGCTTCTAGAAGAAACTCTAAACCGTTCTATTCGATCGAGCCTACAACTAATTGCACTTGTAGCGCTACTTGTGGCGCGTTGCATAAAGCAGCGCGTATATAAATGGACTTATTTTATTATTATTGTTATTATTATTATTTTTAAACTTATTATTAAGCTGGTGGCTATACTTGCTTTCATCTACTCGACATCTTAGAGGCACTAACTACTGAGTAGACATCATCATCAAAGCATGAAATACAAAATTACGCATACAAACGGGTCAGCAATGAGGATAAATAAATCATATCTAGTTGACAGCAAATATACGCAGACAACAGGTCATAATAAAACGCCTATGAGAGCTGGAGGAATTACTACTGTGGCATGTTGCATAAAGCAACGCATATATAAAATTACATATTATTATATATTCTTGCGTATTATTATAAACAAGCACCAGTTTACACGAGCAAAAACCTCGACAGTGGCAAGGTAGAGGTTGGGTTGTGACGCAGCTAACCATTATTTACTGGGATAAAAGCTGGTAAAGCTAATGTTAACGTCAGTTTCCTCACTCGAAAGCGAAGTCAGCGACGGGGGAGCCCAGGATTTATGGCAGAATGTCTGACACAATCTGTTCGGCGAGCTTTCCATTTGACGTCGTAATAGAGCGAATTCAACCAGTGCAAACTTTTCTTACTGTCCGGGCATTCCGTAATGCAGACAACGATTACAGACTTCATGGCAAAGCAACAACAATAACAATAACAATGATAGTAATAGTAATAGAATGATAGTAATACAGTCAGACTAGCAGTTGCATAAAAATACTTTGAGATAAATTCTTGAAATGATTTTCCCTTGCCTTCAGTAGGAAGTGCGGTACATGTTGGTTGTGATTTGGTCTAGCAAAGAAAAGGTAACATTCTTGAAAATTTTATTGACCCAACGCGCCGTTGGAGATAAGCGAATAATACAACGTTCAATTATTCCACGTATCGGCATCGACTAGTGTAGAGTATTCTAGAATTCGAGATTCTAAATCTTTGTCAGTTCAGTCGTCTAAAGCATAGAAATGTAATTTAACTGAAGGCAAGAGCAGAGTTTAGAGTCAGTTTTCTTTCCCGAGGGATACCAGTGAAACAGAGTCAGAATGTTGAAGGAGAACGCCTATGACATAACTACGACATCATCATTGAGCCTATGACGTCACTACGACATCACCACTGAGTCTATGACATCATCACAGAGTCTATGACATCACCACTGAGTGTATGACATCACCACAGAGTCTATGACATCACCAATGAGTCTATTACATCACCAATGAGTCTATGACATCACCAATGAGTCTATGAGTCTATGACATCACCACTGAGTCTATGACATCACCACAGAGTCTATGACATCACCACTGAGTCTATTACATCACCAATGAGTCTATGACATCACCAATGAGTCTATTACATCACCAATGAGTCTATGACATCACCACTGAGTCTATGACATCACCACAGAGTCTATGACATCACCACTGAGTCTATTACATCACCAATGAGTCTATGACATCACCAATGAGTCTATTACATCACCAATGAGTCTATGACATCACCACTGTGTCTATGACGTCAAGAAACTGTCTTGATGGCTAACCTAACTATAAAAGAAGAAGACACTAGCAGGAAGCGTGGGGGAGTAATTCTGTGGGAGAGGGGGAAGGAGGGGAGGGGGAACTATCGGGGAATAGTGAGGGTGAGCCGTTGACGTTCTTTCGGCTGATTGGACGAGAAAACTCTCACATCAGATTGGTCGTTTATCAGTGAAGTGTTCTACAACATAGTATCAATCAATCAATTAATCAATCAATCAATCAATGAAAAATTCTGGTCAATCAATCATCCAGTCAATCAATACGTCTGAAAATAAACCATTCACTCCAACAGTCCTTCGGTCTATCAATTTATCTCTAAATCAATCATCCAGTCAATCAATCAATCTCTAAACCAATCATATAGTCAATTAATCAAGCTCCATGTCTTTCAATAAATCTATCAATTCATCTCTTTAGCAATCACTCAGTCAATCAATCTATCTCGAGCGAAATAAATCATCCAAGCAATCAATCCATCATTACATTAAATCTTTCACTCAGCCAATCAACCTATTAAGCAATCAATCAATCAGTCAATCCTAAAACTAAATCAAAATCCGAACATTTCATCAACAAACCATTTACAATTCCTTGAACTAAACTTTAAATCTGACACATTTTGAAGGAAATTCAGAGTTCTAAACGATTAATAAAGCAGAGTCAGAGCTCAATTAATCATAGCAATGCTTCTATTAATCGTTCATTAATGAAATAATGGAATAGCAAATTAATTAATTTTAACATTAATTAATTAACAATTAGTCATAGTAATGCTTGTGCTTTATACTCGATAAAGCAAATAATTAACAAGAAGGCCTGATAGAAGGAAACAGAAGAGTGAGGTAGCTTACATCTCTCTGCAACCATTTCTCTTCTTCTTCTTCCTCTCTCTCTTTACGACGATCCTTCAAATCGAGCAATCAATCAATCAATCAATCAATCAATCAACCAAGCAAGCAATCAATCAGTCAAGCAACCGAACAATCAACTAATAAATTAATGAGTCAATCAGTAAATCAAAAACTAGCTCAATAAATTTATTAGTAATTTATCAATCAATCAATCAGTCTATCAATCAAACCAAAAACTATGAATTAATATATATCTGTCAAATCAATAAATAACTGATATTCAAAATATCAGTTATCAAATATCCAAATTTTAGTAACAATGTATCAAAATTTGAGTATCGAAGTATAAAAACTATAGTATAAATTATCAAAATAACAGTATTTAGGTACAAAAACACGACAAAACTGAAGGAAAAAACAGATAGTGTGACAGAGGAGCATACGATGTAAGAGAAGACGCAGCTAGCCGGTACCCAGAAGATTAGTGAGGGGATGATGACAGTGCCCACAATGTTGTTATACATGAACTTCACTGTATGATACAATAAAACAACGGGCTATCAGTAAATCAATCAATCATTCAATCAATCAGTAAATCAATCAATCAATCAATCAGTGAGGGGATGATGACAGTGCCCACAATGTTGTTATACATGAACTTCACTGTATGATACAATAAAACAACGGGCTATCAGTAAATCAATCAATCATTCAATCAATCAGTAAATCAATCAATCAATCAATCAGTGAGGGGATGATGACAGTGCCCACAATGTTGTTATACATGAACTTCACTGTATGATACAATAAAACAAAGGGGTAATCTGTAAATCAATCAATCAATTAATCAATCAATCAATCAACCAGTGAGAGGATGATGATTGTTCCCACAATGTTATTATACATGAACTTTACTGTATGATACAATACGACAACGGGCTATCAGAATATCAATCAATCAATCAAGCAGTGAGAGGATGATGACTGTTCCCATAATATTGTTATACATGAACTTTACTATGTGACACAATACAACAGTGAGCTATCAGTCAATCAGTCAATCAATCAATCAATTAATCAATCAATATAACAATATAATATAATTTGTCAATAAATTAATACAACTCAAAAAAATTTAAGCCATTAACGGATCAGAGTCAATTAATCATAGCAATGTTCTATTAATCATTACATAATTAATTATCTAATTATATAATTAATTAACATTAGCAATTAATCACAGTAATGCTTGCGTTTTACATTCAGTAAAGCAAACAACACGAGGGCGTCAATGAGAGAAATCAGTGAATCCTACCAAAACATGAAGACATAGAAAGACATAGAAAACATAAGGAGCGTCTGCCCATGGCAGATTTAATGTTTGGTACGGTGAGAAGGTCTTTACTAGAGGAACGAAGATTATGAGAGGGTTGATAGATGGATAAAAGATCAGATAGATAGGATGGTTTAAGCTAAATTATGGTAAACAATAATGTATCAATAATCAATGAATCCTACCAAACTGATCCACAGACTTGAACTCTATTATACTCCAGAGTCTCTGGAAAGAATTGGGCGACCTCTGCTTGCAGCGCCCCTAAACAACATTATATAACGACAACTAGAGTGCTACTGTCGTCCATGACATCACTATCGAGACAAATACAAGCCTATTTATACAACATTACATAATAATAATAATAAATAGTAAAGGTTTAACGTTCATTTCCTCATACAAGGATGGTGTCAGGAAAGTCCCCCATCACATGTCACCACAAATCGATTCACTCTAAACGATCTGAAAAAAGGATAACAACAACTACAGTGCTACTGTCGTCCTTGACAACATAGAGCAGTATCGAGACAAATACAAGCCGGTATAATCTATGACAACATGGAAAACTATTGAGACAAATCTAAGCCGGTGAGAAACAGAAATTTGAAATAGCGCAATTCCAAAATCCCGAAAATCAGTCCGAAGATAAAGGGAATTAAAAACAAGGAGGGTTAGGCGCAGGTCGCTGCTCATGGACACTGGATGGAAAAGAGAGAGGGAAGAGATAGGTCTTCAACTGCCTATGGAACTGCTCATAGGAAAGCAAAGGCCTATGTGATTCAAATGAAGACTTCCGAAGAGTAGAGAGAAAGATAGATAGATAGAGAGAGAGACTGAGAGAGAGAGAGAGAAAGAGAGAGATAGAGAGAGGAGAGAGAGAGAGAGACAGATTGAGAGAGAGAGAGGCAGAGAGAGAGAGCAAGAAAAGGAGACAGAGAAAGAGAGAGAGATAGATATAGATATACAGGAAGATTCAGTTGACCTTGTCACAGATTCCAGATTCACAAGGCCATTCGTCAGGCATGTAGTCGTTCTCACTGATCTCAAAGTCCTGATGACCCTCAGTGACCGTCACGTTACAGGTAGCGTTCAAACTACTGTCATCTCTACAGCACCATTTGCACGCGTTCTCTACATAATCAATCAATCAGTCAATACTAGTCAGTCAATCAATCAATCAATCAATCAATATCAGTCAATCAATCAATCAGTCAATCAATCAATTAATTAATATCAGTCAGTCGGTCAGTAAATAAATCAGTTAATAAATTATTGTCACCATAAAATTACCATAGCATTTATACCAAAATATTGCCTAACCATTATTTATTACAATTACACAAGAATTATTACCAAGATATATGCATAGTATTTAATAATGCATAGTATTTGATAATGCATAGTATTTGATAATGCATAGTATTTGATAATGCATAGTATTTGATAATGCATAGTATTTGATAATGCATAGTATTTGATAATGCATAGTATTTGATAATGCATAGTATTTGATAATGCATAGTATTTGTTGATAATACATAGTATTTGTTGATAATACATAGTATTTGATAACGCATAGTATTTGATAATGCATAGTATTTGATAATGCATAGTATTTGATAATGCATAGTATTTGATAATTCATAGCGGCAGTGTACTGAGAGATAGAGACACAGAGAGAGAGAGAGAGAGAGAGAGAGAGAGAGAGAAAGAGCGAGAGAGATAAAAAGAGGGAGAGAGAGAGACAGAGAGAGAGAGAAAGAGAGAGACAGTGAGAGAGAAAGAGATAGGGAGAGTGATGGAGAAAGAGAAAGGCAGAGAGAGAGAGGGATAGAAAGAGATACAGGAATAGAGATAGAGAGACACAGAGAGAGAGAGAGAGAGAGAGAGAGAGAGAGAGAGACAGACAGACAGACAGACAGAACCTCCAGTGCACAGACAGGATGTGAGGTTGAGATACTGACAGGGGTAGAGACACACCCCATCCCTACACCTAGCCTTATGCTCACTGCATCAATCAGTCAATCAATCAATCAACCAATCAATCAATTAATCAACCAATCAATCAATCAAACAATCAATCAAACAATCAATCAACCAATAAATAAATAAATATATCAATAAATAAATAAATATATCAATAAATAAATAAATCAAAGTATGAATGAGTGAATGAATCAATCAACCATTCCATCAACCAATTCATCAATGAACCAATCAATAGTGCAACCAGTCCGTAAATTAGCCAATAATTATCATTCAATAAATCAATAAGTCAATCAATCAATGGCTTAAATAGTGTTCCGATGATTTAATCGTTCAAAACTATCAATCCATTCAATATACATCCATTGATAAAATTACATTTTATTGACCACAAGAAGACTAATTAAATTAAACTAATTTAAAATGAATTTAGTTAATTACTTCCTAAATTTAATTAATTAGCTAAATCTATCAGTTTAATTAATCAATCGACCATTCTGCTTTCCCATATTTAATGTAATGCTAGTCATACAAATTTCACCATTTTACTACGATGTCATCCAATTCCAGTTGTTGCTATCAATGATAATTAACCTCTCTAAAGGTTATAAGTTCTGATGCTCAATTTGTTTTCTTTTATTTTTGAAAGAGTTAATGAATTATAGCAAATGTGAAATAGCGGCACAGAAGATGCAACAACAACATAAATCAGCACAAAAAACATATTAAAAAATTATTTTCTTTATTAATTCTTTCATTTGTTATTAATTCGCCAGTGACCAGTGCTAGTGGATGTCAGCACGATGCTTGACTAGCAGGACCCACAACAACAACGTTAACAACCACTAACCTCCTTTGGCAGGGAGTGCCATTAGGCTTGTGCCTGGGGGGTGGACACTGCGTGCTGGTTCCTCTGTGCAAATCATTCAATCAATCAATCAATCAATCAATCGATTTGTCAGTCAATCAATCAATCAAACAATCAGTTAATCAATCAATCAATTAATCAGTCAGTCACTGAAGACGTAATGTCCAGTTATTGAGCTGAAAGTGATGTCAGGGACATAACTGTACAGCTTGCATTTATATATATATATATATATATACAATATATATATATATATATATATATATATACATATATATATATATATATATATATATATATACAACATTTATTTCTATATATACATGTAAATATATACATATATATGTATATGTATACATTCCAATATATACGTATATATATATATATATATATATATATATATATATATATATATATATATATACACTGTATAATAGTGTATATACATATATATCAACACATACACATATCTTCTTCTTCTATATATATACAATATTATATATATATATATATATATATATATATATATATATATATGTATATATATATATGTATATATATATATATATATATATATATATATTATATATCTCTCTCTCTTAGTGCACTGCCTACTGGCAGGTCCATGGTACATAACGCCTCCACTTTTCTCTGTTTTCCGCCTTCCTCTTCATTTCCACATATGGGTGGGTCTTTAAATCATCTAACATACCTAATCTCGGCCTGCCCCTGCCTCTTTTTCCTTCCATTCTACCTTCTATGACCTCTTTTAATAGACCTTCCCCCCTTAGAATGTGGCCTATCCTTCTCTTCTTCCTATTTCTTAATACATTTATCAACTGTCTATCTGTGCCAACTCTCTCCAGGACTTCCTCATTTGTAACCTTTTTGAGTCCAGCTAATCCTCTCCACTCTTCTCCAATCCACATTTCCAATGCCTCCAGTTTCCTAATATCTTCCTTCCTTAAGGTCCATGTTTCACATCCATACAATAGCGTGGTCCAAACCAAAGTTTTCACTATCTTTATCTTTGTGTCTTTCTTTAGACTTTTTGTTAATAGTTCTTTTCTACTACCATAGGCCGCTTTTGCTTGTGCAATCCTACTGCATATTTCCGTCTCACATTTTCCGTCATCGGTTATAGCATGACCCAAATATTTGAATCTCCTTACCTGTTCCAATTTTGTACCATTTATTGTGATATTAACTTCACCTTTATTATTGGACACTCTCATAACCTTGGTCTTTTTTATATTAATCTTCATGCCATACCTTAGGGCCGTATCATTCAGCCTATCCATTATCTTCTGCAATCCAATCTCGCTGCCCGCTACCATTCCTTGGTCATTTGCAAATCGTACATCTTGTAACAAATTCCCTCCTACTTTTATTCCTTCTTCCAAGTCTTCAATGGCTTCCTCCATCATTGCCTCAGCATAAATGTTAAACAGCAGCGGCGAAATGCTACAACCTTGTCTTACTCCACGTCCTATTTCACCTTCTTCAGAGTATTCTTGTTGGATTTTGATTACTGCTCTTTGATTCATGTACAAGTTCAAAATTAATCTTCTATCTCTCCAGTCAATTCCTATTCTTTTTAAGATATTCATCATCGTTATCCAATCAATCCTGTCAAAGGTCTTCTCGAAGTCTACAAAGCATACAAAAACGTCATTTCCATATTCTAAGCTTCTTTCGCAAAGAACCTGCATTACCCCTATTGCTTCTCTTGTGCCGCGTCCTTTCCTAAAACCAAATTGTGTCTTGCTCAGTATCATCTCTGCTTTCGACTGAATGCGATTATTTACTATCTTTAATAAGATCTTCGATGCATGAGGTATTGAGCTGATTGTTCTGTAATCCGAACACTTCACAGCATTGGCTTTTTTTGGGAATTGGAATCATCACTAACTAAAGTCGTCTGGCCAAATACCTGTACTGTACACTTCCATACATACTTCCATTAACTTTTGAGTGTTTCTCCTTCCAACATTTTCAAGAATTCTGCTGGGATTTCATCTATTCCGGCTGCCTTTCCCTTCTTCATACTGTTAATTGTAGAATAAATTTCCTCCTTTATTAAATCGGGGCCCCTTTTATCGTCTTCTATAATATTTTCTTCTTCTATTTTAAAATCCTCTTGAACTGGTTTCCCAGCCTTATCATACAATTCCTCTACATATTCTCTCCATCTTTCTTTTACTTCTTCCATCTCAGTCTTCAATTCCCCATCTTTACCCATTATACTAATGTTCTTTGCATCTCCTTTCTTTTTCTTATCGGTTCTTGTTAATATCCTGACTTCCTGGTATAATAGATCCGACCTCCCTCTTCTATCATATTCTGCTAAATCATCACACTTTTCACTCCACTAATGATCTTTTGCTTTGTCTGTAATTCTTCTAAGTTCACTGTTTAAGCTTCTATATTTCCTTCGGCCATGACTGGTGTCAATACTTTTCCATTTCCTCCTTTCATCCATTTTGTCTAGCATCTCGCTTGTGATCCAAGGTTTTTTAGCTGTATTTGCTTTAAGAAAGCCATAAACTTCTTTTGCACCTATTTTAATAGCTTCCTTTAGCTGACACCATCTTTCATTTACCCCTGTTCTTTCGTAGTCCTTCATTTCCTTAACTTTTCTTTCCACTGCTTCCTGAAACTGACTTCTTTTCTCGTTCAATCCGTTCAAATTCCATCTCTTACTGCTTTTCTTCTTAAGTATTTTCTTCAACTGAAGCCCTACTTTTGCCATTACTAGATTGTGGTCTGAATTAATATCGGCTCCTGGATAAGCCCTTGAATTCTTCACACTATTCCTGTACCGTTGCTTTAACAGAATATAGTCTAACTGGTATCTTCCCTCGTTTCCGGTGCTTCCTGGTTTCTTCCATGTGTAACGCCTTCTCTTCTCATGTTTGAACCAAGTGTTGGACACCACTAATCTCATTCTATTGCGAAAGTCAACCAATTTCTGTCCTCTCTCATTTCTTTTTCCTGGACCATATTCCCCCAACTCCATTTCCATCTCTTCCTTCACCCACCACCGCGTTCCAATCCTCCATAACTATCACTTTATCTGTAGCATTTTCTCCTTTAATCATTCCTTCTATTTTTTCGTACATCGCTTCAATTTCCTCATCCTCTGAGGCTGATGTAGGCATGAAGATTTGGATTAACACCAAATCTACTGGATCTGCTTTGATCCGCACTAACATCAGTCTGTCACTGCACTGAAGAACCTTTGTTACTCGTTCACTTAAATTTCTATCCAATATTATTGCCACACCCTTCTCCCTTTTATCTCCTCCGGAGTATATAACCCTGTACCCATCACTTATAAAATCTCCAGTTCCCAACCACCTTACTTCACTCATCCCTAGGACATTTATTTTCCCTTTCTCCATTTCCCTCTTTACATTTTCTAACTTTCCCCTTTCTCCCATAGTTCTCACATTCCATGTGCCCACACTTATCCTTTTGGGGCGCATGGAATGTCCTCCTGGTATATCTGTGGGGCACCCAAGGTGCCGACTGGCTGTGGTATTCTTACCACCCCCTCCCCATTTAAGGGGTGCACGGGACTGGGGGAGTTCATTTTTGTCGTGATATATTATATATATATCAAAATAGTTGATCATGTCAATATAATACATGCGTTTACAAATAAAAAAATTAAAGCAGAAACAAAAGCACACAATTTATTGACTTTCTACAAATTTGCCATTTTATATAAATGAAATTTAAATAATTTGACACAAAAAATTTATAAATATATTAAAATAAAAAAGAAGCCAAATCTCTCTTAGTGTAGAGATGGGTCCCCTGTGCCTTCCTCAGCGACTAACATTTACTGGGCAGGGGCGTCATTCCCTGAGATAACAATCCTGTTTACCCAAAAAAGCAAAATAAAAAGACATAATTAAATAAATTGCAGAATATATATGTGAAACATACGTGCAGTTTGAGGGACTGGTACAGGCAGAGTCATCTATGTTGGAATGACAGACAGTGGTAGAGGGCGCAAAAGTACAGTTCTTGCAGCATTCACTGTTAGCGTCGCTGAAAATTAATCAAGCACAAGTATTTCGCTAATAATAATAAAATTACTATATTATATTTATTGTTATAATGAATCTAGAATCTAAAAAAATTAGAATCTATAATCTAAAAAAATTAGAATCTAGAATCTAAAAAAATTAGAATATAGAATCTAAAAAGCCACTGACTGGAGCCTCTGGCGAAGTCGGTAAGATACTCGTCCGCGGATCAGTAGGTGCGGGGTTCAAATCCTGGGCTCGCCCGTCACTGACATCGCTTTCGAGTGAGGAAACTGACGTTAACCTTAGCTTTAAAAAACTAGAATCTAAATATAAGAGACAATAAGAAAAATCCTCCCGAAATGCAAAACCCCACGATCAAGATTAACTAAGTTAAACAACGTAAGTTAGTTGATCAAATGATCTCCTCCGCCAAGAGTTCTTACTTTAAGAACTTAATCTTGCAGAATCAAATTTCCGTAGCTGCAGCAGAAGCCAGACAAAGAAAGAGAGAGAGAGCGAGAGAGAGATAGATAGAGATAGAGAGAGAGATAGTGAGAGAGAGAGATATGGTGAGAGAACTAGAAGTGATATTTCTAGGATATTATTGATTATATTATTTACTTATTTATATTTTATTTATTTAATTATTACTTAATTAATTTAATTATAGGAGAGCTCTATACCTGCAGCTGTGTCCAGGTAGTGAGAGAGAATTAGACATGCAATTTCTAGGATATTATTTTTAAATTATTTATTTATTTTTATTTATTTATTTATTTATTAAATGGAAAGCTCTGTACCTGCAGCTGTAGCCAGGTAGTAGTCGGCAATTGTGGCAACATCTCACTCTCGGCGACTCGCTCTCCTCTGGGCCCTCATCACACTCCTCCCCCTCCTCTATCTTAGAGTTACCGCAAAAACTCTTTGGTTTACCTGCAATCAATCAATCAACCAATCTGTCAATCAATCAATCAGTATATCTTAAGAGTTACCGCAAAAACTCTTCGGCTTACCTGCAATAAATCAATCAATTAATCAATAAATCAATCAGTATATCTTAAGAGCTACCTCAAAACCTCTTCGATTTACCCATAATTAATCATTCAGTCAATCAATCAAGTTAATATTTTGTCATTTTGAGCATTGTAAGTTGTCTGCGGCTGGCAGATTGTTCTGAAATATCGTTTGGGGTGAATCGATTTATTGCGACATGTGATAGAGGGACGTCCCTGACCTCATCCTTGCATGAGGAAAAGAACGCTAAACCCTTTGTTATTATTATTATTATTATTATTATTATTATTATTTAATAAAGGAATATAATTACTTTATTAAAATTAATTCACTAAAAGTTATTTACTTAAATAAATGAAAATAATTAAAACATTAAATATTAGTAACATCAATCGTAAAGCACTTGTTGGCCTTTTAGATAGACAGACAGACGATACATGTAATAAAAAATAGGAAGAAGAGTTGGATAGGACACATTTTAAAGGGGAAAAGTCTACTAAAAGAGGTGTGAATATTTGTAGAATATTATCATAGAAGGCAGAATGGAAGTAAAAAGAGGCAGAGACAGGCCGAGATTAGGTATGTTAGATGATTTAAAGATCCACTCATATGTGGATGTGAAGAGAAAAACGGGTTGACAGAGAAGAGTGGAGGCGTTATATACCAGTAGGCAGAAAATGTCATTATTACTTTAAATTAAAACACTAAATATTAGTAATTAATTTAAATCAAAACATACAATATTCTTAACACCTTACTTGTAAAGCATTTGTTGGCCTTTTCATTCAAAACAGCCCTGATGGTTCTTAAACTACAGGGTGAGAAATACTGATCAACCAATCAATAAAAGCATTCAATCAATCTGTGTAATCAATAAATCAACCAAATTAATCAATTCATCGATCGATTGCACAATCAATAAATTGGTAATTTAGTTAATTGATCGATTAATATTTAAATAAATATTTAATTAATAAATCAAATTAAAGCAATTAAAAATAGCATGTTATATATATATATATATATATATATATATATATATATATATATATATATATATATATATATATATATATATATAATATTTAATTTTTAATACATTTTATTACCTATTATTTATAATATTCCTATTTCTTTATATTTTTTATATCTTTCATATTATATTTATTACAATTTATATATCTAAATCAGACTATATGAAAAGAGACTAATTTAGATTTGTTAGCCCATAGACCGGACACTGAATAATCAAATATAAGATAACATATTGAATTAGTATCGTATTGTATTTGAATTGTACTAGAATTGTTTCTTATTTGTATCATCATCGTCATCATCATCATCTTCTTCCTTTGACTCGCAGTTTAGCCAGAGGCGGGATTAGAAAATTTTGCACCAATTTCTAGACCCTATGAGTTAACCAACCGAATGCCCTTTCCGATGATGGTTTGGATCTAGAATTCTGATAAATATCTTTCAAGTATGGTATTTGCATTGTGCTCCAGACCTTGTTGTTAGGCTCTAGGCCAGACACCGAGTACTCAAATATAATACATTGTATTAGTATAGTATTGTGTTTGAATTGTATTTGTACTACGATTGTATCTTATTTCTATCATGGTGTCTAAATTGTGCTTCAGACCTTGTTGTTAGGCTCTAGGCCAGACACCGAGTATTCGTACATCAGGTACTTGCCGCCTGCCTCGGGCAGACAAATCTTATCACCAGACACGTCCATGTCGTGTGCACTGCCCCAGTTGTGACCTACAGAAAAACTACGATTAATCATTCAAATCATCCACGTGACCCACAGAAAAACTACGATTTATCAGTAAATCATTCGCGTGACCAATAGAAAAACTACGATTTTGAAGCTTGATCGGTATATTATTCGTGTGACCTATATAAAATTAGGATTTAACAGGTTATAAATAGAGAGATACAGATACAGGGATAGATATGGAGAGCGAGAGAGAGAGAAAGAGATGAAGAGAGAGAGAATACCACATGAGTGGCACCACTGTTGTATGAGAAAATAAAAGTTAAATTACAGTTAGAATATAAACACATTCTTACCAAACTCTGTGATGTCGACAGAGATTTCAATTTCAGGACACATGCGACAAATAAACAGATAAGATATAGTAACATAAAATAAGCAACACGATACGATAAAATACCAAACAATAAACACTAATAATTATATAATAATAATAACCTCCAACAATTTCTATAGCGGTGTCATGGTCGGTGTACGGTCTTCGAGACTGCTTTACAGGCTCCTGGCAGGTTATTATTAATCCTTTCCATGGTTAATCATATCTCTGCTGTTGATAGCGCCAATCGGCAGCAAGCTCCAATACACGATTAACCTTCCATGGGCCCAAGGGAATATCCATCATTACTCGACTGACCTGGGCTTTGAACCCATGCCACTTGAAACCGAGGCTAACACTCTAACCGTTACGCCATATCCCCTCCCCAAATACAGCACAATGAAATGTCATATTCCGGTTCGTCTCTCGCAGAAGCAACAACAACATTAAACACAGCAGTGAAGCAACATGACATTGCAAATCAATCCATCAAGAATCTAAAATATCTACGGTTGCTAAGGTACGAGACCTTAGAGAATAAGTGTAGAATATCTAAAGCCACTATAGTTGCTATGGTAACTGAGATTTCAACGATAAGAGGGCACTGATAAAGAACAAGTCTCCCTAAGTTGCTATGGTAACTAAGGTTTTTATGCTAACCAGATATTAGCCTAATACAAAAATCTCTAAAACTCTTACGTAACAGGACACTAATGATAATAAACAAGAATCGTTAAGTTTGCTATGGTAACTAGTGTTGCTATGGTAACAGGAATAACGATAACAACAAGAATCCTTAAGGTTGCTATGGTAACTAGAGTTTCTATGATAACAAAACACTAATGATAATAAATAAGAATAGTTAAGGTTGCTATGGTAACTAGTGTTGCTATGGTAACAGGACACCAATGATAACAACAAGAATCGTTAATTATGCTATAATAACTAGTATTGCCATACTAACTGGACTCTAATGATAATATACAAGAACCGTTAAGGTTGCTATGGTAACTATTGTTGCTATGGTAACTAGTGTTGCTATGGCAACTAGTGTTGCTATGGTAACAGGACAGACCGTGGGCGGTAACTAGGGTGGCCTGAAGGCTGACAACAGGCTGAGACTGGCGGTTGAGTGCAGTGGTCCAGCCAGTGTTGACATAGGTCATGTAGCCTTCATTGTTATACAGCGCTGTCAATCAATCAATCAATCAATCAATTAATCAGTCAATCACTCAGTCAATCAATCAATCAAATAATCAATGAGTCAGTCAGTCAATCAATATGTCAATCAATCAAATAAATAATCAGTCAGTCAGTCAATCAACCAATTAAACAGTCACTCAATCAGTCACACAGTCTTTGATTAATCAAGCATTAACTGTATTCAATCAGTCATCGATTAATCAGTTATTCATTCAATCATTCAATTCATCATTATATACACTAATTCATTATTATATACACTAATTCATTATTATATATACTAATTCATTATTATATATACTAATTCATTATTATATACACTAATTCATTATTATATATACTAATTCATTATTATATATACTAATTCATTATTATATACACTAATTCATTATTATATATACTAATTCACTTATTATATATACTAATTCATTATTATATATACTAATTCATTATTATATATACTAATTCACTATTATTATACTAATTCACTATTATTAATATATTCAAAACGGGAAATAACAAGAATGCTAATACCACCACTACCACTATCACTAATAATAATAATTGACTTCAAATCTGCAAAAGAACCCTGTAACAACTTTATTCATCTACTTTACATTACCATAACAACAATTAACATAACAGCAATTAGAGTGCTACAGTCATCAATACACTGTAGAAGTTAAGAGAATTACCACCGCCTGAGCAAATGCCCCCAGACTGTGTGGTCTTGGCCTCAGCGACGTTAGAATAGCCGAGGACACCGGAGGGATAGAAGGGGATGGCGGTGAAGAGATGTGCGAGACAGAAATCCGAATAGTTCGCTCCGGAAATACTCGGTGAGGCGAAGCTCTAACAAAATAAAATAACATAACATACGAATAATTAGAGTGCCAAAATGACATCAACATAGTATCAATAGTATGTGTGTTTAGTATCAATGATAGCATCGAGCACTATTGAGATAAAATCAAGCCGGTGAGCTTAAAAGTCCAAAAAGGTGTGCAAATTCCAAAATCCAGAAAGTAAGTCCAAGGTTTAACTTCTTTTAAAACAATCAACAGAACTAAAAAATCATAAAATTTGGTATTTATTGTTGAGTAAATGAATTTTCCACTAGAACCACCACAACATCGAGCTGTTCATCACAACAGAGCAGTTCATCACAACATAGAGCTGTTCATCACAACATCGAGCTGTTCATCACACAACATCGAGCTGTTCATAGAACTTAGCGGGTTAGAGCAACTTCAGTACGACTTATCAGGTTCTTCAGAACAATATCGAGGCTTCAAGGTGCTCGATGTTGCAATGGACAGCGTGTCCAAGAGAACAACTATCAGTACCCTGAGCAAGTCTCCGTAGTGCCAATTGTCCTTCTCCGAGTTGAAATGTTCCGCAGGCTCCTGCGTGGGACTCTCGTATATCTTTATCTGCAATCAATCAATCAATCACTCAATCAATCAATCAATTAATCAATCAATCAATTAATCAATCAATCAATTACTCAATCAATCAATTACACATTCATTCATTCTTATCAATCAAACAAACAATCAATCAATCACTCAATTAATAACTCATTCAATTAATCATGCATTCATTCATTCACTCATTCAGTCAGTCAATCAATTAGACAATAGATATTCAGTCAGTCAATCAATTAGACAATAAATCAATCAATCAATCAGCAAACCATTAATGTGATCGATCAATCAATCAGTCAATCAATAAATTGAACAATCAGAAAAGCAAGCACACAACAGTTCTCATTCCGCATTGAAGGTGCACTATTTTTATTAAATTTGTAAATTATTTATTCCATTTTTAATTTTTTAAATATTTATCTTATCTTATTATCGGCTTTAGAGAGTTTTTAACTTTATTTTCGTTAAAAGTTGCGTTATTAGAATACTGTATGTATTAGTTGAACTTGCGCTGCTGAATAAACTTCTAATTTTATCCAAGGATTTCCTTATCTGATTCTTACTTGATGTTATCAGAAATCAGAACTAATTCAGAATTGATTAAATCTCGACTTGTTTTATGAGAAATCAGAACTGATTAAATCTCGTACTAGTTGTATATGAAATCAGAATAGATTAAATCTAGACTTGTTTTATGTGAGATCAGAACTGATTAGATATCGTACTTGTTTTATCTGAAATCCAAACCCAGAGCCACAGTCTCCAAACTCTTGTGCTCTGAACAGCTCATCAATCCTGTCCACCAACCCTATCTGTTGTCATATCAACCGTCCAATGAATAACTAACGTATGACAAAATCAAAGTGAGGAAGGCAATGGGAAACCACCTCAGTCATATTTTATTCCCAAGCTATAGGATACATAAGGTATGAGTAAGAAAAGCAGCTAATGTTTCCTCACTCGAAAGCGATGTCAGTGACGGGAGAGTCCAGGATTTGAACCCCGCACATACTGATCCGCGGTTGAGTATTTTACCGACTTCGCCACTGGGTAAGGCATTGCTTTTTGTGAAGGGATTAAACTGTTGATCTATGGAGTGCTCTTTATGGAGCGCAACAGCAGACTCTGAGTGTATATATGTACCATAGACCTGCTACTTGTCAGAGCGCTACAAAGAGAAAGAGAGAGAGAGAGAATGAAAGAGAGAGAGACTGCTGAGAGAGATAGCAGGCAAACTCAGTCAAATGACTAAGAATGACAAAATCAGTCCAATAAATAATACATACATAATGATGACTACATAAATAAATAAATGCAACAATATAAAAGCAGTCAGACAAATAATAGAGGCATAAAAAATCAGTCTAACAATAAACAATAAATAGGTTACAACAAATCTACCATAAAGTAAAAACCAAAGTGCAATTTTATATGAGTCAGTGTCGAGACTGTTTAGGTTTGAAATTGCGGACAGTATATAAGATATATTAGAAATAAGCATAGAGCCTTGATATGATACAACACATTATTAGTCAAATTTTAGTCAATTTATTGCCAAATTAATTCTAAACTAATCAACAGCTTAATGAAATCATAACTAATCAACTGCTAAATCAAATCATAACTAATCAACTGCTTAATCAAATCATAACTAATCAACTGCTTAATCAAATCATAACTAATCAACTGCTTAATCAGATCATAACTAATCAACTGCTTAATCAAATCATAACTAATCAACTGCTTAATCAAATCATAACTAATCAACTGCTTAATCAAATCATAACTAATCAACTGCTTAATGAAATCATAACTAATCAACTGCTAAATCAAATCATAACTAATCAACTGCTAAATCAAATCATAACTAATCAACTGCTAAATCAAATCATAACTAATCAACTGCTTAATCAAATCATAACTAATCAACTGCTTAATCAAATCATAACTAATCAACTGCTTAATCAAATCATAACTAATCAACTGCTTAATCAAATCATAACTAATCAACTGCTTAATCAAATCATAACTAATCAACTGCTTAATCAAATCATAACTAGCTTAATCAAATCATAACTAATCAACAGCTTAATGAAATCATAGCAGTAGCTGCGCACATACCAGATAGTTAGCAGTCTTAGAGACATGATTGAGACCCATGCACTTGTGGAACCTGTGATCAGCCACGAGCAGCAGTGAGCAGACCCTTCTGTCTGGTCGAACCTGACATGTAGAGCGCTTCTTCCTCCCTGAGTCCATAAACAATCCATCAGTCCATCCACTGTCAATCCTGAGCTATTTTGTGGCAGTCACTTTTGTATTGCATGTTTGTTTACTTAATTACTACATTTTCTGCTTCTGTACTTGTAAAATTTGTGCGAAAAAATTGAAAATTCTCAATCAATCAATCAATTTCAGTCAATCAATCAGTCAATCAATTATAAGCAATCTATTAATCCATCAAATATCAGTCAATCCAGAAAACAATCAATCGCATTAAGTCCATAACTCAAAGAATAAATTACAATTTAATCAATAAAGTAAACATATTTAATCAATAAATCAATCAATAATCAATAAGTCATATAATTAAAAGATAAATCAGCACTAGAGTCGATAAATCAGCAGATCAATAGATATAGGTCTCTCATATCGAATAACTCGTCAGATGTCACTGGAGAGTTTCTCATTTAAAAACTGCTATTAAATGGTAAAGGAGTAAATGGTAATTAATCCATCTAACTGAGAAAGGCAACGGGAAACCAACTCAGAAGCCACATTTTTCCAAAGCTATAGGCTACATAAGGTATGGATAAGACATAGACTTTGTGAAGGGATTAACTTGTTGATCTAAGAAGTGCTCTTATGGAACGAGAAAGCAGACTTTGAGTATGAATATGTACTTTGAACCTGCCACTTGGCAGTGCACTGCAGAGAGAGAGAGACTGCTATTATTTTACATATTCACCAGTATCAAGAAGCACTAAGAAGAAGAAGAAGAAGAGAAGAAGAAGAAGAAGTAGCACTTTAAACAGAAGAAAAGTGCAAAATATGTAAAAATTAGCAACTACTAATAACAAAGAAAAAATTGACAAAATATACGTAAACAAAATAGAAAGAAACCTTGGTTCAGATTTTGATTATCAGATGGGTCCTGACCAGTGCCGTCACGTGATTTGGTTTCCTTTACACTGTACCCGCAAGTGCGGCTACAAAGTATTTTAAAAAATCAATAAAGGATTTTAAATTAATTTCATATGACACAGGTAACACGCTCAAACCAAATAACTGTCGACAAATCTGGATGAATGCAAAGAAAAAGACAAAGTCATAAAGCTAATGTAAATGTAAAGCTAAGTTAATGTAAATGTAAAGTTAATGTAAAGCTATTAATGTAAATCTGTAATGTAAAGCTAATGTAAAATAGAACTAATGTAAAGCTAATGTGAACGTTAGTTTCCTCACTCGAAAGGGCCCTTTACGGCCAAGGACAATATATTAAATTCAAAAATTAATAACAACAACAACACAATTAAGTAGATTTAATTAGAGAGGAGTCACTGACCGGTGGTTTGAACCAGGCTTCTCTAGATCAGAAGCCCGGTATGCTATCAGAGAGTAGTTGTCTGAAGGAGGCAGATGACGCCAAGACGGCTGCAGCATCAATCAATCAATCAATAAATCCGTCCATCTATCAATCGGTCAATCAAACAATATATAAATAAATCTATCCATCCATCAATCAGTCAATCAATCAGTCAAACAATTGATCAATACAACCATCCATTAGTCATCCAATCAATTAAATCATCTATCGATCAATCACTTAATCAATCCATCTATCAATTACTTTTTAATTAAACTCCAAATGATCACTCCATCCATTAATCAATTAATCAAGCAATCAATCAATCAGTTCTACTACAACCAGTCAATCAATCAGTTGTAGCATAATCAATCAATCGATCAGTCATTTCGCAATCAAGCAAATCAGTCAATAAAACAATTTTACTTTAACTCTACAGATCTCTACTGCCAGATTTATCAGCAAATTTTTTCATTTCAAGACTGATATAAATAAACAAAACGCAGATCTCAAGAGTCGTTGAATAGTGCTTGCTCACAAGAAAAGAAAAGAATGAGTTAAATGCCAATATGCATTATGACAAAAGAGAAATATAATTAAAGTAGCAGCTTACTAGTATAATGCTAATAATGATGATGATTTTGTTATTGCTGGTGATAATGATGATACCAATAATAATTTAGTAGCCATATTTATACATAATAATATAAAATAATAAATAATGTATTGGATCAGAAAATACTTGCATGCCTATTTTAAGACCTATTAACCTACCTCTATGACATACGTATCGTTTGAGGTTTGTATCTGGGCCGTTAGAGTCCCGTCGTTATCATAGTAAGCACTGACAGAAGAGTTTAGTGGTTCATCTAATAGTAAAACAGTAAATAAATAGATAACAATATGATACAGTTTTAAATGACTAAATTGTTGGATTTCATCATTCACAAATGCTATCCTGAGCCTAGATAAACTGAGAGTCAAGGGAAGATGATGATGATGATCGTTCACAAATGCTATCACACTGGAGGCCAGTATTACAACAGAAGAGAAATACTTTAATACACAATATTTACTTTTATCAAAATCTCAAATTTAAAATAGAATAAAATCCTTTAATTAGAAATTAGAATATCACTATCTCAAAGCCAGGAAAAGTTCTTTACTACAGATCTTTGTAGAGAACATCGCGGAGCAAAATTTTGCTAATTCAGGGTCCTATGAATTGCAATTGTGCAATGAGCAGTGAGCATGTAGATAAGTTGTCTGTCTGCAGACCAGTAGGTGCAGGGTTCAAATCCAGTGTTTTCTCTATCACTGACAGGCGTAAGAGAAAAGAAGTGAAGCTGAACTTGACTATTTTATTTGCCAACTGCCAACTCCTCAATTAATTTAATTAATTAACTGAGGCTCAATTTTTTCAATACAACAATAACCATATACAGGCTGTATTATCTGCACCTTAAACTGGCAATATTGAGAGACGAACTGATTTAAGGCTACCTGTGTAATAATTTATTTTAATACATCATCATCTTTACTTGAATCCCAGTTTAGCTCAGGTCAGGACACAATTAATTATTTAAAGGAAACAATTTAATTTTTAAATTCAATTATTATTATTAAAATTATGTAAATACTTAAGTAAATAATTAACAATTTATAGTTATCTTAGTTGTGCAGCTCATTAACAAGCATTAGAGACTAACCATCCAAGTAGCCCTTGTAGGTCTGCGGCCTATAGTCGACACTTGTCGGGTGATTCTTCTTGTCGATAGTCGTCAGCAGAAAATCATCAGAGAGAATGGTAGAGTCCGGTGTCAGGTGAAGCTTAAATGGTCTGTGCAATCAATGTTTAATAGACTCTTTTAACTGAGGTAACAAATAATAATAATAATTTTAATAATAATAATAATATTCCACGGTCATTCCATGGTCTCTCCTGCAAACGCAGATCAGGTAGAATGTCTCGCCATCACAATTTAAACGACATAATATGGCGAGCCCTTTCGCATGTTGGCATCCCTTCCTCGAAGGATCCAAGTGGGTTGTCTAGGTCAGATAAGTGCCCGAATGGCTTAACCGTAGTGCCTTGGTGCAACGGTAAATGTGCCGTATGGGACGTCACGGTCATTGACACTATGGCAAACTCCTATCTGAATACAACTTCAATCACTGCCGGTGGAGCTGCAGAACTTGCCGCCTCTAGGAAAATGAACAAATACTGTGATTTGTCCCTAGGGTATGAAGTTGTACCAGTGGCGATTGAAACCATGGGCCCGATGAATCCCGAAGGAGCTGGCTTTATTAATGGCATAGGCAGACTTATTGCAGAGCAAACTGTGAGAGACCTCTTTTCTTTGGCAAAGGCTTTCCATAACTTTGCAAAGATTTAATGTAGGCCTGGTTCAGCAATTCTTTTAAGCCGCTTGAAGACCTTGAGTAGCTGGGTGGTGACTCAGCACATATTGCTCGAATCGTTTTATCAAACTTCAGGCTCTTTACACCAGGGGTAAAAAAATAATATAATAATAATTATAACATAATAATAAAGTTTAAATGTCCACTTCCTCATGAAAAATTTGCTAAATTATTCCATTAAATAAATTCAAATAGAAACTGAAGTTATAATTGACTCTTTGAAATAAATTTGGAATAAATTTTTTATTGTAATTTTTAAGCATAGTTTTTAAATTTAAGCTAAAAATGTAAAGTTTTTATGTTTTAATCATATTTACAATTAAGTATTCTATTATATTGTAACCCTACCTTCCGTGAGATTTGAATGTAACGAGTTTTTCCTCTAATCCGCTGACGCTGCGTCTATGTATCGTGTGACGAATGGAGTTGTGATGCAGCGTCTCAAAGTACTTCAGTTCTTCCACAAACGAACCTGTGCAGCGACATAGCGAGTAAAGTATAAGTCAAAAACTTTAAGCAATCTAGTTCTTCAATCAATCAATATATGTAAATGATTCATACTACAAAGGAGGACAGTTTACTAAAAGAGGGTGTAGAAAGGAAGATGGAAGGAAAGAGAAGCAGGGGAAGACCAAGATTAGGAATGTTAGATGATTTCAAGATACATTCATATGTGGACAAGAAGAGGAAAGTGGAAGACAAAGAAAAGTGGAGGAATTATATTCCATGGACATACCAGTGGGCACTACACTGAGGGACTAGTGAAAATGAATATAGTTCAATAGTTAGACAGAGTAGGCTTATATATAGAATAATTCCACATGAACTAATCAAAAATAAGGTAATACTAAATTGTTTATTTTTAAAAGAAATAGGACAACAAAGGTTTCTAGATTATTAAAACAGATTGATTTGTCGATTTGTGAAATCATTCCATATTGCTGCGAAAAACCAGAATAGATTAAATACTGTACAGTGTACACGTAGATATATTTGTCTACTTGTTTAATTCATTCGACATTTTCATTAAGAGCTATAGAAGATTATTACCATTGATAGATTTGTTGATGTATGAAATCAGCAGCACAATCACTGTTACATATCTGGCCGTATAATCCATGTCGTGTGTTTATGACTGCTACAGAGTAAGAAAGTTCATATTTTCTCAAATAAATCCTTTACTGTTTATTCTTTATTTAGAAATATTTCTATAAATTTAGAAAAGATTAGGTGGACTGACAAATTAAAAATAGCAAAGAGGTACAGTACAAGAATTGGTACAAAACAAAATAATTATACTATGATATTTGATAGTTTATAAATATGTTTAGAAATAGAAGGAACAGATTAGGGTATACAATTTCTAAGAGGGGGTGGTTTGCTTACAGATGTAATAGAAGGGGAAATCACGAGAAGAATCATTAAGTGATTTGATAACGAATTTGTAATGTGGATGTGAAAAGGAAGTCAGAGGATAGAGTCATACAGCAAATTGCTCCACATAGTTCTGGTCTATTGTATGGTATCTTACTATAGCCACAATTTGATATATAATAAATCAAACAGTTCAACTAAAAATCCATTCATTTTCAGAATATTTACTTATTTTCTACAGACAACGGTTATGGTTAAAGTAGGGGATGGGGCAAGAGTAGACTCAAATTTTGTCAAATATTACAATAATAAGGCTATTTAATTATCAAAGTTTATATTACTGGATAGTAAGTATATTAAAGCTCAATATAAAATGATCAAATTAAATCAGCCTTCAGTCATGGATTAAAATAACCTAGTAAAATGGTCTATCTATAACGATTAATGAACAAGGGGACAGAAATTATGTCTGCTATAAAATGGAAATACACATTTTAATATTTTACCATTAGAAATTTAATTACACTAGATATTTAGGCTGCAGAAATATTACATCCTATTTCAAGATTAAACTTTAAGCAATTTGTAAACAAAAACAAACTTATTTCAGATCTTGATTGAGTTAGCAGTCTTCTTATTTGAAAACTCACTATATTTAGAGATAGTTTCATCCAAAGACATGGTTTCATCTGTAAAAATGCGTTTAACTTTTGAAGTACAGGTTTCTGTTTTGATAAGTTGATTTACAACAGTTTATCAATTTCTGAAGGCCGAATTCAGGAGTCACCTCGTTACTGAAGTCCCTCTATGATTCTAAATTGGAATTAAATGTTCAAACTTTTTTGTTGATTTAACGGATTAAGAAGATTCTCTCGTCAAGTTCTTCACTCGGTTATTCCAACAGTTAGAACGTGGGGGAGGAAAAAGAAACGTAGAGCGATACATTTTATATCGCCACTTGTATGTGGCCAAATCAAATGTATGCATTTATGTTGCCAAATATATATATGTGATCGAATAATGACATTATTTCCTAGAATTTATTTGAACGTAATCGATCCCTTTAACATTGGACTCAGGGGCGGATCTAGGAATTTTTAAGGGGGGGGAGAATTTTTGAGATTTGCACTTTTTTTTCTTACGCTTCGCCTTCTTCCGGACATTGACGCAACCAGAAAAATGCTGAGGGGGGGGGGGGGCTCAAAATGTTTCACTACTGCGCTCAGCTGGTAAATTGAGTGTATCTACCCCCCCCCCCCCCCAACCACTCATATCTGTACTAAAGTGAGAATAAAACCTAAAATGCCTAAAATCCTACATTTGTTTTATAAAAAAGTAAGTAGGTAATTTTTTCACCTCTGATGGAACTCTGCGGATCTGGACGCGTTGCAAAAGTGCTCTAATTTTGGCGGTAGGAAGGGGGGGCTTAAGCACCGCCCAGCCAAGGATGTTTTCACCACTGCTCCAGGAGAGTTCACATTTTTTACTCACAACCCTTTTTTCCTCTTATACAGTGGTTAAAGCGAAGATTGAAAGCTAGTGAAACGGTCAACATTTTTCGGGCCCCCTTCCATTTACAGGGCTCCTAGTAGGCCCTATATAAAATATGGGCCTCTAATCCCATATTTCAAATAATTTGATCTAGTGGAACTGAGTTCCCTCGTACCCCCCGCCCCCCTAAACACTGCCTTACAAACATATTGACACATAGAAATTGCCATTGAAACAATGAAAATATAGTTTAAAATTTCTTATCGCCGGGCCTAAGGGGAGGGCCCGGGCCCCTGGACCCCCCCCTGGATCCGCCACTGATTGGACTTCATGGTTTTTTGTATATATATATATATATATATATATATATATATATATATATAATATTGAGGCTGGTATATCAATGTAGGCCTAGATTATCGCATGCGATATTGCGGCATTGCATATACAAGATCTGCAGTTGCAAGCAGTCTTAAATTAAAGTGAATTAGATTAAGTTAAATTTGACCGTGTTTGGGCTCCGCCAAGTTTATCTGAACAGATAAATTTGATCGTGTGTGGCTACTTTTAACACGGATCAAGTATGCATGACGTAAATGGATTGAAGGTCAATCATTTGTACAGACGCGTGCGCTTGTAAACTTTGGTGCATTTTATGTACAAGTGTCTCTATAAATTGTCCAATTTTTTTCTACTATAAAATTTAATATACATGCGCAACAACTAATAGATCAATAAATAATAATAATGACAACATTATTGTTATTATTATTATTAATAGTTATTATTATTATTTTTGCTCTGGTCTATTCAGGGCTCTGGGCTAAAAAATAAGATAAATGAATGACTTTGCTTAATTAAAAGAATTATTACTATTTTTTATATTATTATTATTATTATTATTTATTAGGCTATTATTATTACTATTATTTTTATATTATTATTATACAAAATATTATTATTATTTTAATAATAAAAATTATTCTTATTTTCTTTGCGTGACGTGACTTTGTGGACACCAGAGCAGCCTCTTTTACCTTCTGTATCCACTGATACCGGCTGTGGCGGATCCAGGGAGGGGGCCCGGGCTCCCCCTTAGGTCGGTCGATAAAATTTCTAAAACTATATTTTCATTGTTTCTACGGCAATTTCGATGTAAAATATGTTAGTAATGGAGGTGGTTAGGGGGGGGCCCGGGGAGGGGGGGGGGGGTAAGACAGGGTATATTTTCATTATTTCTATGGCAATTTCGATATGTAAATATGTTAGTAATGGCATTGGTTAGGGGGGCCCAGGGGGGTACGACAGGGAACTCAGTTTCAATAGCTCGATTTTTTCTAGGATATACTAGGAGCACTGTATAATGGAAGGGGTCCAAAACAATTTTGACCGTTTCATTAGCTCTCAATTTTCACCTGAACCAATGAATAACCACTGCATTAGAGGAAAAAGGGTGTAAGTAAAAAATGTGAACTCTGTCCCGTAGCAGTGGTGCAAACAGCCTGGGCTGGAAGAGTCTTAAGCCTCCTCCCCCACCGCCAAAATTAGATCACTTTTGCAATTCGTCGAGTTCCGCAGAGTTTCTTCAGAGGTGAAAAAATTAATCTACTTTTCTAAACAAATGTAGGATTTTAGGTTTTCCCCTGACGGACATGAGCGGGGGGGGGGGTTAAGGTACGGGGATACACTCACTCTATGAGCCGAACGATTAATTAACAAATTTTGAGCTCTCCCCCACAAAAATTTGTCTGGTTGCGTCACATGTCACGAAGAAAGCAAAAAAATGTACACTCTAAAAAAAATTCGGGCCCACCCTTAAAAAATTCCTGGATCCGCCCCTGGATACCGGTCCTGGGCAAGATCATACACATCACTCGGTGAAGAAAATTAATAATAATTACCGACATACAATAATAAAAATAATAAATAATAATAATAATTATTATTAATATTACTATATTATTATTATTATTATTATTATTGTTATTATTATTATTATTATTAATTTAATGTTTATTTTCTTATTTATGCATATCGGCAATTTGTTCAACTACAGATCAGTTCAGATCCTGAGTTTAAATGCACATCACTCACATGCTGTCGAAGGAGGAAACTGACGGTAAATGGAAGCTTTTTAGGCCTACAATAAGTCTGCTATTGTTATGTGATTACTATAGTTATTATTAGCAATAACAATAGGCTGAAGCCATGTAGTGGGCGATGTCGATAAGATATTCGACCGCGTATCAGTATTTGTGGGGTTAAGATCCTGGGCTCGTCACTGACATCGCTTTCGAGTGAGGAAACTTACGCTACCATTAGCTTCTTAGCTTTGGTTTTTTTACCCATTTGTTCGTCTTGCATTTTTGTATTATATTATGTATTTATAATCATGGGCCCCTCCCGTCACTGACATCGCTTTCAAGTGAGGAAACTGACGTTAACAATAGCTTTACCAGCTTTTATTGTTATTGCTGTATTACGTTTATTTATGTTAATGCTAAAGTCAGTCCAGCTTGGGGCTATCTGTAACAACTCTATATCAACACATACAGGCTTGTTGTTGTATCGTAACAATGGGGTATGTACAGCAGAGCCGCACTATTCCAATAGTAGGCTGCTGGTGAGCATGGGCTAGTTATAACTAGAACCCTAGCCCCGCTTTCTGCCCAGTTCATAGGCCCGTACCCCGTGATCATTTATCCTTCGACACTGTGTATCTGTGGGGTAAATGTCATTCTAACAAACATTGCACAATTCCATCGTACAGTATAGGACATTAGAGTTACTGGAATATCATTAGGCTAATGGACAGTAAGTAGAATATACACTGTATGTTTGTGCAATGGAGAGTTTAAGAACTTTATTAATTATTGAAGAGTTAATTAATTACTACAGAGATAATTAGGTGTAATATGCTTGTAGCTTTCTAGTAGATGTAGGCCTACTGTGTTGCGATAGATGTAATGGGGGCTGTGATTGAAAACAGACGTAGGATAAATTGTAGTAGAGTAATATGAACGACGTCTATGTTTAAAATATGTTTCAAAAATCAAAAATGTGACTAATTATTATTTTAGCGGCAATTTCGCGTTTGTTTGAAAGGATATCTTGTTTGAATGGCATATCTGACTTGTCTTGCAAAGTTGCACGTGTCGTAAAAGGCGACTGTTCCGACTAAAGTACTAAGACTCAAACCAACGTCAGAAAGAGCATTCGGTTGGTGAGCGCGCTCATGCTTCAGAACTTTCTACAACATTTTCAAACTCCGACTCTACTTAAAAGAGGATTTATTGGAAGATGACGACGATGATAATGAGCTTTATTTGAGAAAGAACGTCTGCGTTTTGAACGCGTGGCCTGCTAATCCTGCAAGCGTGCTATCAATTGACCCGTCCAATATGCGCAATAGTTTACTAAACTAAAGCACCATGGTGGTATTATGCATAGAGACAGCTATATGGGTCTACTAGACCTTCACATCTACTGCGTCCTTCATGTACTTGATTCACTAACCGTCTTTCAAAATGACGGAATTTTTGCGCACATGGTAAAGATACTTAAATTGAATGAAATTAAGCTATGCCGGGCTCGGTTAGTATAGGGATGGGCGGTCATTTTAGAAGATCGATTGTTGACAGCTTTGCATGAAAAATCTCAAAGGTTTTGGAAGATTATTCTTAAATCCGCGCCGGCTGCAATCGATGCACCATCACAAGACAACGATTATTAATAACCATGGAGAGAAGGAGGAAATAATGAGAACAATAAAAGAGAAACTAAGCAAGTAGTAAATGCGGTTGTGATTTGCTTAACCACACGATTAAGAGAAAACACTCAGTGTATTCTGACCTCTTAAAGAACGAGCCGAAAATTGAGAAATTGACGTTAGATTTATTCTTAAACCTACCATAGACGTATTCTCATTTTCAACGTCTGTCAATAACTTTATGTTGAATTGAATGATGGATTGATTGATATTGCCTGAACAAATGATTTATTTTTTATTTACTACAGTTTTTAATTAGACTGCTAGGGAATCAGAAATTAAGAATAATGAATTTCTCTGCGTACACAGTGCTCATCATTGCGTGGCTCGCTTACACGTCGGCCTCCAATCAGCGGGAAGGTTTCACTATCTTTTTGATTTAATTAAATATTTAATGAATTGAATTCTTGAATTTTGGTGAAGTATGATTACCAATTACTAATTACTTATGACTGATTACTGATTACTGATTACTGATTACTAATTACTGAATGTTGATTACAGATTACTAATATTATTAATTACTTATTAGTTATTATAGAGTACTGATATTTTAGTCTCCTTAATGCTCAACACTTATTTAATGGTGGTTGACTTTTGCTGCAGATTACTCGATATTGTCATCAATAACGCTAGAGTAGTAAGTTGTTGTTGTTGTTGCTACCGGACACTTTAAGGTTTTTTACACTATGTGATTATTCCCATAAACGCTGTGCTTTTTAAATGGACTTATTGATTGATTGATTACTTTCTTGATCAATTGCTTACTTAGTCGAATTGATTGATTGATTGCTTCATTTATTGTTTGCCTGCTTGATTGATGTATTGATTTATTCAATGATCGCTTGCTCGCTTGATTTACTGATTGATTTATTGATAGATCGTACAGCCGATGGTCAGCATGGCTCAGTTGGTAGCAGGGTTGTCCTAGAGAGCGTAGACCCTGAGCATGGTCCCAGGTCA